>JAJTUV010003783.1:0-38746 GCA_021653895.1 Mastomys natalensis | reverse complement strand
TGGACCTGTGACTGGATCTGAGAAGTGCAGAAGCTGGAAAACACAAAACGCGTGGCCCACTGATCTCTACTGCAAGGGCAGAGTTCATGGACTGAATAACATACCAGTGAAGGCTTTCCCCCCTTTTCCCCAAGAAAGATCAGCATCCATATTCTATTGGTGTTGTGGATAGCCTCTGCTTGTATTTTGATCCTAGTACCCAGGGGATAGCCCCAGCCTTGTATTTTGATCCTAGTTTCACTTTCCTGGAGGAGCTGCAGAGGATGATTGAAATCTGTACACAGGTGATATCTTGTAAAAGAAGGATAGAACCCAGTGATTGGGCAGTAGAAGGGGAGGCGCTCAGTGAGCCCTGCCTGCTCCATTACTCGACAGAAAAAGGCTTAGGAGAGGAGAGAGTGAGAGGTATTCGATTTAAAAGGTGAGACAGAGGCAGAGTAGAGGGGAAGGAAGTCACAGGAGAGAGAAGTAGAATACAGAAGGAAGTCGTGGAGAAAAAAGTCAATGACTGAGGAGCGGAGCTGAACAAACATGCGGCCTGGAAAAACTGCAAGTTATAAGGGATCTCATAGCCGGGGATTAGAGTAGTATAGTGGTAAATCTTCCCAATCCAGGAGTGCAATTTATACCATAATTATTGAGTTGTGTTTTCCTTGACTGATCTCATTCGGGTAGGAGATTTTACAGCAACAAATTTGGCGGTTTAAATAATTACCACTACAAATTGGTGCCCAACTTATTGCTTAGAACTCAACTAACCTGAGATAAAGGTTCATTGCCCCTCAACCCCCAAATAGGTTTTGGGCAAACTTTTAAGCTACACTAGCATGTATTGAAAGCTGAGTGAATCTGAGAGGCCTACAAAGAGCAGAAAGACTCCCTCTCCCAACCCCCAGACAGAGAGCTAAGACCAGAGTCATGAGCAGCACCTGAGCCTGTAGCTGGGCTTGATCCAAGCTGTAAAACCTGCAAGGAGGGACAGGTGATCCTAGAACACAACTGCCTGGAGATAATTTTCAGGCAGAAACAGTGAACTGAAGGCTCTGGGTCAGGTAATTCTTTGATATAAAAAAGATATATAACCTTTTGATACTTAAAGATGAGAAACACCATAAATATTTTTTGGGCTTCATGCTATGATATTTTGAATGGTTTGACAGGAATCAATTTAGGGAAAATAGACACCTTATCATTTATCAGTATTGCAATATTTATTCTCTTGATTTACTATGTCTTCTCCTAAGAGAGGGTCCTAGATAAAAAATTCCTTGCCTTAGAAAAAAGATTACAAGTAACACTAGAACTAAAGGTTCAGGATTTTATTAGTCAAAGTAAGCAACAGCAAAGAGATAGAGATAACATTTGGAGACGAAGTCTAGAAGGTAATTTTACTAAAGCTAGCAAATCAAAGTAAGGCAGATGCTGTAATATTTCAAATACAACAAAAAGAGAAGCTAAGATTATGGAAGCAGGGCTTAGAACAGAAGATACAGGAAATTATAGAGCAGCATGAACATCAGAAAGAGAAAACTTACATCTTGGCAACAGGGCTTAGAGGAAACAGTAAAATTGAAGACGCAAGAAATTACAGATAAGAATAAGAGACAGAAAGATGAAAATGAATGTGAGAGACAGGAGCTTGAAAAGATGATAGAACAGAGGATGCAGCAGCTCACTGATCAGACTGAGCAGCAGAGAGAAGATAATGAGGAATGGAAGCAAGACTTGGAGAATAACCATTTAAAATTAATCAATCAAAATAAAATGGATACCAAACTATCAGAGTTACAATATGAGGAAAAATTCAAAACATTGAGGCAGAGTCTTAAACAGAGACTACAGGAACTCAAGGAACAGGGAGAGCGACAAAAGGAGAGATATGAAGAGTGGACACAGACCTTTAATGGAGAAATTCAAAATTTCAGTTAAGGAAAATACTCAGGTAGAGACAGAAGAAACTAGAGAAAATCAATCAAGGGTTATTAGAAAACAAACTTTAGTCTATCCGATTAATATACAACAAAGACCTCCATATGTTAATAATCCACAGGGTTATGAGGAATTTGAATGGCAACCTATGGATGTGTCAGATCTGAGAAAATTTAAGGAAAGTGTCACTAATTTTGGAATGCACTCGCCATTTATAAAACAACTCCTGACTTCTTGGGCTATTAAAAATAGAATAATCCCCCAAGACTGGAAAGATATGGCAAGAGCAATACTAGAACCTGCTGCAAATTTACAATGGGTTGCATGGTGGAGAGATGAGGCGAGAGAGATAGCACAACAAAATAGAGCCAGGGGAAGAGAGATTTCCATAGACCAACTGCTTGGTGAAGGTCGCTTTGCTGAGGTAGAGGTGCAGGCTGTATATGATGAAGAAACTCTGGCATTGTCTTGATTGTCAGCCTTAAAGATCTGGACAAAGTTGCAGAATCAGGAAAAAGACTTGAAACATTTACTCAAGTCATACAAGGTCCAAAAGAAACCTTCGCTGACTTTTTACAAAGGCTAACCTCAGCTGTTGAAAGGAGTGTATCAGATTCAGTAGCAAGAAAGGCGATAATTGAATCTTTAGCCTTTGAAAATGCAACTGCAGAATGCAAGGAAGTAATCAGACCACTCAGGGCAAGGTCAGCACCAATAGATGAGTGGATTAGATATACGGCTGATATGACGGTAATAGGAGAAGCTGCCACTAGACACCTAGAGATGACCAAGATTTCAAATGTTTTAATTGTTGTGGATGGGGTCATCTCAGAAATGACTGCAGTAATAACCAAAGGGGGCCTATGCCTTTTGGAATATGCCAAAGATGTGGCAAAGGCCAACATCTGACTAGGGAATGTAGAGCAACAACAGACAAATGGGGAAATACCCTGCCAAAAAACTTCTAGGGGAGCCTCTCACAGGCCCCAATTCCAGGCAGGGAGAGTTCTCTTCCTCAGGACAATTAAATGTCAGTGCTTCAAAAACAGATGTTCTGAGACCGAACAAAGCTGAGACAAGTTTTATAGACAATTCAGAAGGCCTCTCAGGGAGTCAAAAGCAAATATTTTGGAAAACTTCTATAGACGATCATAGACCAAAACTAAGAATACTAGTGAATTATACTGAGATTGAAGGAATGGTTGACACTGGAGCAGATGTCACCATCATCTCTTCAAATTCTTGGCCTGAAAGTTGGCCACTTCAAGAAGTAGACATCCAGTTTCAAGGAGTTGGGACTTTATCCCAAATAAAACAAAGTACCAGATGGCTTAAATGTATAGGACCAGAAGGTCAGGTAGGAAAACTGAGGCCATATGTGGCTGATACAGCCATTAACTTATGGGGAAGAGATCTGTTACAGCAGTGGAAAACCCAAATTAATATCCCCTCAGTGTCAGTGTCTAGTCATAAAAACCCATCAGGATCCTAATAAAAATTTAAATTTAGTTAGGAAATGTTATCAAAGACTGTCACAGACTGTCCAAGCTGTCCATAAACAAGATCTGGCAGGGGCTGATTTAAGTGAGCCAGGCAGTGGTGGCACACACCTTTAATCCCAGCATTTGGGAGGCCTGGGGTTTGGAACTTAGATAAGGAAAATTGTCACTGACTCTAGAGTAGAGAGTCCAGTGTATAAATAGAGACTGTTCTGGCAGAGAGCCAAACAGAAAGATAGTGTAAACTAGGTGTATTCAGATGATATAAAGTTATATTGCCTCACAGGAGACTCGGGTTCTGTTGAACGTGGGCACCACAGGAATTCTGGGTTCTTTTCCTGCTTGGCAAAATAGGGAAGGCCTAAAGAATAGGCACATATAGTATTTGTAGTTTATTAAGTTGATTTTTTTTTCAAGATGGGTGATGTATATATAATGATGTTTATGTATCTTATATGGAACTGGCTGGGACTAAAATGTCTATACACAGCCAAGAACATTTACTGGGTACTAATTTCTAATGACTTGCTAATACATGCCTCATGAGGGCATGTATACAAAGTTATAGTACAGTTTGATTAGGTGATCAAACTATCCTAAAGAAAGGCAGTCATCTTTCTTTATTGATCTTCCTTGACAAAGCTGTGTACCCTGCAGAACTAACTGCTGCTTTTAAGTTTTGTGTACTGCAGGCTGAAAGAAGAGAAAGACAGCCCAAAAAAGATTCATACCTGGGGATGCTGAGACCTACTATTTCCAGCTTCGTGCTTGGTTCTACTGCAACTACTTCGAAGACTTGCTTCCAGAACTTTTCCAGAAGAGCTGGCTTGCCTGTCGAGCCTTTCTGACTGTCACAGTCACGATGTTAGCTAAGCAATGAACTCTTTCAGCACATGGTGACTGCAAGGCAAATGATCCCCACTAGCTCTCCTTTGACTAAGCCAATTTTCCTATTTCCCTTTGGGCCCCAGATGGGAATTCTTCGCCCCAATTCAGCTTGAAGAAGTTAATGATAGAGTCGGCGGCCCTATTCCTGGGCTTGGGGACTGAGGTGGTTAATATTAGGCTATCCTTCTAGGGAAAAGTAATGGTTTTATTGGAACAGGGAGGAATAGTTAGAATTGATTATTTCTACATTGGTAGAAATCTCCATAATTGATACAAAGTTGAGGTTATAATCTCTTACATTGGTATAGAATTTATTTGCACAAATTGAAAGTTTTCATTGATATGAGTTTCTTATTGATATAAAAGAGAGATTAAAAATTGTTATCTCTTAGGCACTGTGCCTATATAACACATTTAGGAATACAAGGCTTAGACCCATTTCTTCTATAACTTTTTTAACTGATTTGAGATAGTTAGCCTGTGAGTTAAGGGCCTGTAGCAATTGCATGGCTCTGAGTTTTATTGTTAGGATGTTTTCTAGATTTTAATTAGAAATAGCAGAGAGGAGTTAATGGACAACAGTCCAGATTGCTTTACATAGATAGTTGGTTTTCAAAAACGTCAGAAGTCCACAGAAGTGACCACACTAGCTTTCTATATTAATGTTCATTTTACTAGAGACCTGTCTGCTCCTGACAGCTTCCTGTCTTGGATTCCAAGAAGAAATTGAGCATCTTTGGAGTTACTCCAATTGTGGTGAGACAGCCACTAGGCAAGAATTGCCTCTTTTCATCTACAGAAAAAATACTGTCCAGAAAAGGACACTCTTGCAGAAGACTTGATGATTATATCTGCCAAGACAGAGTAATCAGCCCTTAAAAATTCTGCATTACTAGGTCTGTCAGATGATCCTGGGCCAGAAGGCTGAAGACCATATGTTCCAACGTTTTGAAGTAAGGAACTGTCCAGGTGTTCAGCGATCTATATAAATTGGCTAAGTTTTGGAAGCCATATCTTTGTGCTTCCCACATCTTCAGTTAATTCAGTCGCTCGGGGATTTCTGATGGGGTTGAAGACTTATAGTTTCACAGCCAACGCAGGCTATTTACTTTGAGGGATAGTTTTCAGATGGCATTCATTTTAAAGACAGGACATAAGCCAAGTTCAGAACTAAGCCTTTTAGTTAAGAAAGACAGCAGAGGTTCTATTTAGTTAACAAAAATAATAGACTGGGTATTAGGTCTGTCTTGCACTTTAACAATTACAACATGGTAATATAGTTTGTGCTCAATATATCTGAGACAAAAGAGTCTTTTAATTGGACAAAAGTGGGAAATGTTGTGGATAGCCCCAGCCTTGTATTTTGATCCTAGTTTCACTTTCCTGGGAGGAGCTGCAGAGGATGATTGAATCTGTACACAGGTGACATCTTGTAAACCTTCTGTCAATTAAAATCTGTAAAATAAAGGCTAGAACCAGAGATTGAGCAGTAGCAGGGGAGGCAGAGAAAAAGGCTTAGGAGAGGAGAGAGTGAGAGGAATTCGATATAAAAGGAGAGGCAGAGACAGAGGCAGAAGGAGAGGGAGAAGGAAGTCGACAGGAGAGAGAAGTAGAAGCAGAAGGAAGTCGATGGCAGAAGAAAGTCAACGACTGAGGAGCCCGAGTTGGACAAACATGTGGCCTGGATAAACTGCAAGTTATAAGGGATCTCATAGCTGGGGATTAGAGTAGTGTAGTGGTAAATCTTCCCAATCCAGGAGTGCAATTTATACCATAATTATTGAGTTGTGTTTTCCTTGACTGGTCTCATTCGGGTAGGAGATTTTACAGCAACAAATTTGGCGGTTTAAATAATTACTTCTACATATTGGTTGAATCATCAAAAGAAAAAATGAGAAAGAAAGAAAAAGAAGAAAAAAATGGCTGAAGATACCAATTACATTTCTTAGAAAACTGTATCTCGGGAGATAATCCATATCTCGGTACGCTCTGAATCTCTTGTTCCTTACCAATGTTCTTCATGCCAATGTCCTCCATGGTTGGTGTGGACGTCAGAAATGTGGGTATGGTCTTCAGTAATGAAGTTGAAATTTCTGTGGTTGTAGATACAGAGAGAAAATGGTTCAGTCCTCCTGTGGATAGTCCAGCTCTGGGTATGGCCTTAAATTCTTTCCACTAGGAATTAAGGAACTCAAATCCCAGTCACCATCCAAAACCTATCTATTTATCTTTGAGACAGGGTTTGTCTGTTTAGCCAAAGATCATTAGGGACTCAATCTATGGAGCAGGCTCGCCTCAAGCTCAGAGATTTGCCTACATTTGCCTCCCTAGTGCTGAGATTAAAAGTGTGTACCACTATGTCTAACACTTTAATTCTTTTCTAAAGGAAGATGATGTGCAGAGATAAGAAACAGCTCCCATTTAAAACTCACTTCCTTCAGAGTGTACTCATTACTGCCTTGTGTGCAGTATGCAGAAACACTCGGTGTTCCATATTTTATATTTTCTACTTTTTAAAAAATATTCATGTATGTGTGTATGGGTGTTCCTTTCTATCTTCTAAGTGCAGCATCTGCTTGCAGGGCCCATGGTGGCCAGAAAAAACGGCTCAGCACCCCTGAAACTGAATGACAGATGGCTACAAGCCACCATGTAGATGCTGGGACCAAAATCCAGTCCGCTGGAAGAACAGCAGTGCTCTTAATAACTGACCATGTCTCCAGCTCCAATTTTGTCTCTTGTCTTTGTTGTAGTTCTTTGAAGCAAGACATAAACTTGATCCTTATTACTCTATCTTACCCAGAAATTCATGGTCCATGGCTCCCTTTATTTGATGTTAAAGGAGAAGGGGGTCTCAGCATGGGAGTTCAGCTCAGTGGTAGAGTGATTGGCTAGAACACATGAGATTCTATGTTCAATTCTCAGATCATGAGGAGTGAGAATATCTCAGACACCAATGGGGGCTAGGAGACAAGGCTTCCCCGACTCACTCTCTATCCCAGTAGAAATTAGAAACAAATAGATTGGACTCTGTTTATCTTTTCACCTAAGACTTTTACAATGGTTGCTGATCCCACCACACCCCAACCAGAATTTTCTGGATTTTTTTCTTACCTGGGTCAATGTTCACACTAACTTTAAACATGGGATCCCTTCCAGCTTTCGTAATTCCACACCAGTAAATGCCAGCATCACTCATCCTCAGATCCTCCATGGTCACTGTGAAGATGTAGTGTGTCTGGTCATCCCTGATGGACACACGGTTCTTCTTCTCCAACCTCTCTGATCCATCAGTTTCAACAAGAATCTCACATGTTTTCCAATAATCTCCTTGGCACCAGTACTTGTTGTAATCCTTCCAGCCTGAGTTATATCGGCACTGCACTGTCAAGGAGCCCTGCTCATGACCGCTCACCACCTCTGGACCTGTGACTGGATCCTGAGCAGTGCAGCAGCCTGGAATACACAAACGCATGGACCACTGATCTCCTATCCATGGGTGGAGTTCATGAACTGAATAATAACCAGTGAAGGCTTCCCTTCCCCGAAGACAGATCAGCATTGTTATCCTATTGGTTGAAGCATCAAAATTAAAAACTGAGAAAGATAGAAAAGAAAACAAGAAAAAAATGGCTGAAGGCTCCAGTTAGTATTCTCAGAAAATAAAATGGTGACAATGTCCAATCATGGCTGGAACGGAGGAAGTGACAAAAGATCCTGTCCGCTGGTCAAGATTCTATCTTCATTTCCATACCCATGACCCTCAGGAGGTTCATCTGAAGTAGCCCCATCCCATGGCCACACAGATTCCGCTTTTGGTAGTTTCAGCAGACTCTGGGATGGATGCCTTGGAGGTTGACTAAAATGACACCAACCAATCTGATTTCCATGTGGTGCAGAGGACACAGCACACAGACCCTGTGCTGACGTTCAGATCCTTGTAATCTGAGTCCCAGAGCTCCTGGTAAGGACTGAGGATGCAGCACCGTTGGTGAGGTGCTTACACAGCATGCACAAGCAACAACTATCAAATACCTGCTTAGTGATACAAGAGGCTCTGGAGAGATGGCTCAGTGGTTATGAGCACTGGCTCCTCCTCCAGAGGTCCTGAGTTCAATTCCCAGCACCCACATGGTGGCTCACAACCATCTGTAATGGGATCAGATGTCCTCTTCTCTTAATGAAGATAGAGAACTCATGTATATAAACACATAAATAAATAAATCTTTAAGAAAAACTGCTAAGGAAGTGCTTCAGGGAATTGACTTCAACCACAAAGTATGTCCTTACGACACAGGTAAGAAAACAAAAATTACAGGATGTAATTATTTTAAACTAATTTTTAAATTAGTTGTCTCAACCAACAACATGGAGAAACAGCCTGCAGGGTGGGAGAAAATCTATTCTGACTAAGGATCTGACAGGAGGTCAGTTTCCAGATTATATGAGCAAGAATTCAGCTCAAGGAGTCCAGCAGTGATCATAATCCAATTACAAATGAACCACTAAGGGGCCGTGGAGATGGGGCTCAGCTAACAAAATATCTGCAGTGTAAGCACAACGAAGAATCTGAGTTTGTATCCCCAGAAGCCATGTAAAAACTCAAGAGTTGTGACGGTGTGTCCCTGTAGACCAGCACCAGAAGTCAACAGTAGAGACAGGAGATTCTAGAAGCTCCCTGGCCATCCAACCCAGATTCAGTTTCAGTGAGGAATCCTGTCTCAGAAAATAAAGGTGGGAGTTGGCCATGGTGGCACATGCAGGCTTGTCTCTGAGAGTTCAAGGCCAGCCTGGGTTACATAGAGAGTTGCCAACTAGCCAGAGCTAAATGAGATCCTGTGTCAAACATAAAATAAATAAAATATAATAAAATAAAATAAAATAAAATAAAATAAAATAAAATAATAAAATAAAATAAAAACTAAGGGCAGGGAGTATTTAAAGAATGACACCTGGCCTCTCATCCTCTGGCCTCCACATGTGTGCATACCCATGGGAGGCTGTGCCTGCATGCACACATGCTCACACCTACATATGCATGCTCACACTCCCTACACACCTACACATGCATGCTCACACTCCCTACACACCTACACATACATGCTCACACTCCCTCTCACACCTACAGATGCATGCTCACACCTACACACTCATGCTCTCACCTACACACATGCCCAGCATGCATGTTCACACCTACGTGTGCATGCTAACAGCCCCAATACCTACATGCACATGCTTATACCTACACACGAATGTTCTCTCTCTCTCTCTCTCTCTCTCTCTCTCTCTCTCTCTCTCCTCTCTCTCTTTCTCTCTCTCTTTCTCTGTCTCTCTCTCATACACAGGAGCAGACATTTGTCAAAGAAGAAACAAATGGTCAATAAAAATATGGACAAATGTTCAGTTTCACTAATCATCAGGAAGATTGATGCAAATCAGAATCAGAATCACAAAGAGCATCATAACCCAGTTTCAATGGTTATTACCAAAAAAGACAAAATATAACAATTATTGATGCATGCAGGACAGAGGATGTCTCACACTCTGTGTGTTGGATTGCATATTAGACTTTATAGGAGTTCCTCAGAAAACTGGCTTAGAACTGACCCATGACTCATCAGTCCCACTGGGGGACATAGCCTGGGCTGGTTGGGGTTTTCTAAACCTGACACCATCTGGGAGCATACAGAAAGAAAGAACATCAATTGAGAAACCGTCTCCCTCAGGTTGACCTCTAGGCAAGTCTGGGGGACATTTTCTTGATGTGAGAAGGTCCAGTCCACTGTGGGTGCTGCCACTCCTGGGTAGTATAAGAAAGCAGGCTGAGCAAGCCATGAGGAGGAAGCCAGCATTCAACACTCTTCTGTGCTCTCTGCTTCAGTCCCTGCCTCCAGCTGTCTGCCCTGCTTGTGCTCCCGCTCTGGCCTCCCTCCATGATGGACTGTAATCTGGACGTTTCAGCCAAAGAAACCTTTTCCTCTAAAGTTGTTTTGGCCATGGTCTGTATCACAGTAACAGAAAGCAAACACGCAGCCCAGAGACATGAAGTGACCATGTCGAAGAGACATCTCCCCTTGTGTTTACCATGGTGGTATTCATAGTAGACACAGCACAGAGTGACATAGATGCCAGTGAACGGGTAACAGAGTGTGATGCATGAAGCAATGAAGTATCATCGTGAAAGGATTGAGTTCCGCCATTTGCAGCCCACGGGTGAGATGGAGGAACTGAAATAAATCAGGCGCTACCACACATTTTTATTGATGTGTGGAAGTTAAAAAGTTACTCTCTGTGGCTAGGAAGATGGGGAGACATACCAGTCTGTAAAGTGTTTCCATGTAATCAAGATCTGAGTTTGGATCCCCAGAACACATGGAAAAAAAGCCAGGTGAGGTGTGTGGTGTCTGTAACCCCAAAGACAGAAGGATCCTGGAGATCACTGGACAGACAGACTGAATCTGTGAGCGCCAGGCTCAATGGGAGACCATGTCTGAACAAAGAGGAAAGAAAGGGATAGAGAAAGGTGCCCAGTGTCAATCTGTGGCTTCCACATGTATGTGTGCAGCTGAGAGCACATACACTTGTGCACACACACACAGAGACATACACACAAACATTTACACATACAAACACCACAAAGACACATTTTTTTCTCAAAAGAACAAAAGTTAACCCCAAAGGAATGGAGAACAGAATAGTGGCTCTCAGCCTGGGAAGGGTATTAGGGAAGACAGCAGAGTGTTTACAGCACAGAGGGAGAGCTGTTAGGACACAGGGGTGTCTGTCATTTGATGAGAAACAACAGTTTCTAGTGTTGTGTGAGACAGATGAAAAATATGGTTGACTGAATATTTCAAAATACCTCATAGATGAGATTTCCAAGAAATGATAAATGGCTTCCATGGAAGATCAGCTACCCTGCTCTGATCGTTACATTCTGTACATACATGTGCAAACTCCATACTGTACTCCATCAAGGGATTCCTTTTTATAAAAGGATCTCAAAATATGGACCAGGCTGGCCTTGAACTCACAGAGGTCCACCTATCTCTGCTTTCTAAATGCTGGCATTAAAGTCAATCACCACCACACCCAGCCCCTGTAAGTACTAATTCCTGTGTCAATTAAAACTGACATTGTAACTGGAGATGGAGCTGCATACTAGAAACCCCACACTCAGAGGGTGGATTCCGGAGGATCATAAGTCCAGGGTCATCCTGGGCTGCATGTGCCAAACAAAAAACTAAAAATAAATTTTTAAATTAATTAGTTATCCACTCACTCATCGGCTTTTGTGGAGCAGCTTGGGTTGAGAAATAATCTATGGAAGGTTTTTGTTTTGTTTTTAATTGGTTTTTTTTTTTTTGTTTTAATTGTTTTAATTTGTTTTTTTGTTTGTTTGATTTTTTGTTTTTCTGCGATACCCACAGAATCCAGCAGATGCCAAAAATCTTGCCTTTTGTTTGAGGAGTCAGCAGCTAGTGAGAATCAGCAGATTTTCCCTAACGCAGGGCGGACCGTCTGTGTCGCCCTCACCACTAACATGGAAGCAAATAAAGCCCCTGTAACTTACCTGGGAGGAAGAGGAAGAGCAGAACAGGGAACTGCCACATGGTCTCGTCTCCTCTCCTGTCCTTGGTGGTGAGAGATGCCAGCACCTTCAGAGGACTTGAAGCCCAGCTTGAGTTTCCTTTAGGTCTCTCTTGTTCACTTCTCTCAGTTACTTCCTTGACCAAACTTCTCAATTTTATGTACTGGAAGAAGATGATGCCAGTCTTTTAGAAGTCCAAGTCACCACATGTGAGGGACAGCTGGGTGAACAGGGAACTTCCTCTACTGAATAGATGCAATGGTAGACATTAACTTGAAAGACAGATGGGATTGCCAAGGAGACATGCAGACAGACAGGTCCACAGAGACAGATAAAAAAGTTGGAATACAGCAAACTCTTACCTGGGAGGTAACTGAGTTTCAGAGGATCATGGGAGAGGAGACCATTCAAAGGTAGGGTGGCTGCAGTAGCAAGGGAGCAGAAGACAGCCTAGGCTAAACTCATGGCGGTAGCCTAGGCTAAGCCCTGGGAGGCAGAGAGCATTACTGAAGGCTCAGCCTGGGGCAGCAGGGATTTCTCTAGCTATGGAACTCAGAGCAGGGATTTCCCTGACCAGGGGCACCTGTCACAATGGCTACTAGGGCCACAGGCATTGGCTCAGAGAAAGAGGGAGAGTGTGTGTTTGAGGCGAGGTCTCAGGTAGCCCACGCTGGCCTTGAGCTTCACATTTTCCTTTTTCTAACATCAGAGTGCTGCGGTTACATGCATTTACCAGCGTGCTCGGTTTTCTGAGGGTCTGAAGCCTGAAGTGTCTTATCTGGAGGAAGAGGAGGAACAGAGCAAGGAACTGCCACATGGTCTTGTCTCCTCTTCTGTCCTTGGTGGTGACAGATGTCAGCACCCTGGTTTCACAATTGCTAGGCAAGCACTCTATCCACCGAGATGAATCCACAAGCCCTGGTTCTGTTTCTATAAGGCAGTTTTGCTGTGGAGCCCAAGATGGCTTCAAGCCTCCCCCTCCAGTGTCAGCCTCCAAAGTTATGAGAATCTGCCGTTGGTTTAATCCAGAGGACCGATTGCCAGTGTAAATAGATATAGGCACATTGTATCTCTGGTATCAAATTTTTATGGGAGGAAGTTTACAAACACACACACACAGGCACACAGGGCATACATCCACACACAGGAGCACCTATGCTCACATGTATGCACATACCCATGGGCACACAGGCCTGCTCACACACAGAAACACACACATACGTGCACATACAGACAACCATGCATGCAAGAATGCATGCATGCATATACACACATACTCACATATATATCACATATACATACACACACATAACCCAGCATAATACATGCACATAGACCATACACTTATACATACAGACCACACACATACATACCCATACACTACATACACACATCACCCCACACCCCCACACCATACACATACACACCACACACATATACACACACATACTCCACATATACACATAAACTTACATGACCCACCACATACACACACATAACCTACTTTACCCACCCACCAACACATACATATAACCCACCTCACAAACACACATAACTTACCACACACACACACATGCACATAATCTAACTCACACACATACACCACATACATACATACATACATACATACATACATACACATACATTACCTACCACACACACACATCCACCCCCCCTTCACCCATGCACATACACACAAACACACACACACATAACACCCCATCCCACACACACACAAATTCATTTAATAATAATCCTTTCCTTTTTTGTGTGTAGTACTGGGATAAAACCCAGGGTTTTATGCATGGTAGACAGGCATGCTACCTTTGAGTCACATCTCTAGTCTAAGGACACCACTTAAAATAAAAATAAGGGGCTGGAGTGATGGTTCAGTGGTTAAGGGCACTTACTGTTCTTCCAGAAGACCCAAGTTCTAATCACAGCACCCACATGAGGTAGCACACAAACAGCCTGTAGCTCTAGGGATTTCTGAAGCTCTGATCTCACACAGAGGCAAAATCAAAAACAAATAAAAATGCAGGCTTGAGCATAAATACATAATTAAATAAATATACAAAGTTAAAGAGGTGGTTTATGGGTAAGTGCCACCTCTGATCTTCATGGACAACTGCATTCACATGCATATAACCACACACAGTCATACACACATACAGATAATTAAAAATAAAACACTGGGACTGGAGAGACAGCTCAGGGACTGAGTGCAAACTGCTCTGTCAGAGGACTCGTTTGGTTCAAATATACGAGATGGCTCACAACCACCTGTGACTTCAGCTCTGGGAGACCCATCACCCTATTACATTACCCATGGACAATTCATTTCCACAGGCATGTGTATGTGTATCACGCACACACACACACACAATTAAAATAAAATGAATCTTTTAAAGACCTTAAAATAAAAATGTAATTCATTCAAAATCAAATTTAATAAACACAGGAACAGGTTCTAAAGAGGAAATCATTTATTAAAGAACATTTTATCATTTGCTTTAAATGTTATTTCTTGGGATTGTGTGTTGTGTGGTGTGTTTGTGAGTGTGGGAGTGCAGCACAGCTTGCACATGGAAGTCAGAGACAACTTCTGGAAGTTGGTTCTCTCCTTCACGTAAGTCCCAGGCACTGACCTCAGGTGACCGGGCTGTCACAGTGACCCCAATCCATCTGACCAACACTTAGAGGATGTAAGTTCCCAGTTAATTGGGAATGCAGTCCATGCTCACAGATAAGGAAGTTATCTGTGATGGTTTGTATATGCTCGGCCCAGGGAGTGGCGATATTAGTATGTGTAGCTCTGTTGGAGTAGGTGTGTGCTAGCAGCCTTCAGATGAAGATGTAGAACTCTCAGCTCCTCCCGCACCCTGTTTGTCTGGATGCTGCCATGCTCCTGCCTTGATGACAATGGACTGAACCTCTGAACTTGTAAGCCAGCCCCAAGTAAATGTTGTCCTTCTAAGAGTTGTCTTGGTCATGGCTTCTGTTCACAGCAGTAAAACCCTAAGACATTATTCTAAGGATATATTTGATCCACTGTGCTGCCTCGGTTTTATGTCCACTTGGCCCAAGCTAGAGTCATCTGAGGGGAGAAACCTCAGTTGAGAAAACACCTCCATGACAGCAGAGTGGTCCAGACCTTTGATGACAGAACTAGAGGCAGAACAGAGGCAGATGGATCTCTGTGAGTTCTAGGACAGACACCAGGGCGACATAGAGAGACTCTATTAAAAAAAACTACAACAAACAAAGAAACAAAACTCCTTCATCAGATGGAAAAGCAAGGGGTGTTTTCTTAATTATTGATTGATGGGGGACAGACCACCCCATTTCAGGTCTGGGCAGGTGGTCCTGGGTTCTATAAGGAAGCAGGCTGAACAAACCAGGAAGAACAGAACAGTAAGTCACAGCCCACCATCGGCTCTGCATCAGCTCCCGCCTCCTGGTTCCCGCCCTGTCTGACTTCCTGTTTTCACTGCTTATGATGCTGAACTGAGATATGGAAGGGACAACAAAATAAACCTTTTCTTCCCCGAGCTGCTCCTGGTCGTGGTGTTTCATCACAGCAGCAGAAACCCTGACTGAGACAGGTGATCACTCTCAGGGTCCCAGCATGGACTTTTCAGAGAACTTTTCTGCCTTTTTTAAAAAAAAAGCTTTATATTATTTTTCATGTGTGAGTGCTCTGTCTGTCTGTCTGTGCACTATATAAGTGCCGTACTCACAGAGGCTAAATGAGCCATTGATCCTTTGAGCTGGGTGGTGAGACACCCAAGGTGGGTGTTGAGGACTGAACTCAGAATCTCTGACAGATCAGCCGCTTTCCTCCGTTGAACCATCATCTCTCTAGCCCAGACTTGACTTTCCTCTTAGGAACTTGATTTGCTTCTCCTAAGATGTGAACAGCAGAGGCCCTGGCCAGTGCTGATGAACATTTACTGATACCTAAGAAAGGGTCGTGCACCAAGACCTGAGACTACAGCTCTAGCTAGGAGACCGCAGTGCACAGTGTGAACCACCCTGGCTCAGGGTGTGGGCGATGCTCCACAAGCCTGGTGACCTGAATCCAGTACTCAGAACTCACATGAAGGTGGAAGGAGAGAGCTGAGTCCACGAAGGTCTGCGCTGACTGTGGTGTGCATGCATGCACACATGACACAAATATACTCAATAATCATAAAATTAAATGTAAGGAGTTGAAAATGTTTACAATACAGGAAAACAATTCAATTTTTAAGTGTCACCTTCTCTTATTCCTGTTGTTATTACTAGTCTCCTCCTCCTCTTCATCCTCTTAGGTTGTTTATTCTTTGAAAATATGTCTGTTTATTTTCATGTGCATGAGTGTTTGTGTCTGTAAGCATGTTATTGCACCTGGCAGTGCCCAGACAGGGCAGGAGAGGAAATTGGAGGCCTAGAATGGAGTTAGCGATCACTAGGACCCGCTATGTGGTGCAAACCTCGATGAGCAGCCAGTGCTTGTAAGTGCTGAGCCATCTCTCCAGCTCCTACTTGATTTTTGAGGCAGAGTCATGGTAGTCTAAGATGACCTGGAATTTACTCTGTAGCTGAGGATGAAACCCAGATTCTCCTGCCTCTCCTCTTGTGTGCTGGGATTACAGGCATGTGCTTGTCTTGGTGTAATAATTTCTTAAATGAGAGACAAAGGCATAAGTCACAAAGGAAATACTGACTGATTTGCTACATTACAATTAAAAGCCATTTATCTAAAGATATACATCTCTGTATGTCTGTCTCTGTCTCTCTGTTTCTATCACTATATCTACCTATGTGATATAAATATCAGACAGTGGATGTAGTTCAGCCAATAAAGGGCTTGCTGTACAAGCATCAGCAGAAGTCACATGAAAAGCAGGTCTTGGTGATGTGCAGGTCATCATCCCAGCATGTGTTTTATTTCATAACAAAAGGTGGGTGAGGGAGGGTGGGAAAAGAGGAGAGAAGAAGAGGAGGAAGAGGAAGAAGAGGAGGAAGAAGAAGAGAAGGAGGAGGAGGAAGAGTAGGAGGAAGAAGAAAAGGAAAAAGAGGCTCTAAAGTGTTCAAGCACAGAAGGGAGAACGAAGTCCTAGGGTGCTGACATAGCCCACCAGAGGGCAGCACAGGCAGGATGCATGTTACAGCATCAACATATCAGTTGAGTGAATCTTAGAGACACAGTGTTAAATGATGAAGCCATGAGACTTAGAAATGAAGCATGTTACCTGGCATGGTAGAGCATGCCTATAATCCCAGAACTGGGAGACAGAGGCAGGAGGATCGGGGGTCGGAAACTAGCCTGGGCTATATAGGGAGACACTGTTAATGAAAGAAAAAGGAAGAAGGAAGGAAACGAGAAAAGTGAGAGACAGACAGATAGACTGCCAGACAGACAGGCTGACAGGCAGATAGATAGGAGGGGAAGCTGGGGTGTATCTCTGTGGCCAAGTGCTTGTTCTATGTGTTAAGCTTTGGGTTTACTTCTGAACACTGGGGGGAAAGTCTGACACGGTCCTGGTATGGTGGTGCAGGTCAGTTTCTCAGGTCAGGGACAGCCTTGTCTATACACTGAATTCTGGGCCAGGCATCCATAGTGATGCTCTATGTAAATAAAATACAATATAACTTTGTTTATATAACAATCTGACACAGAGAAGGTAAACAATACAACCTTGGCGAGCCATGAGCATGTAACTGGCAAAGTCTAAAGCCAAGCAGATATGGTTGTCACCAAGTGGCTGAGAAGCAAGGATGACATGAAACAGGGAGATCAACAGTACAGACCACGTTCTATTACTAACTGTGGAGGACACAGTGACTTCAGTATGTCTCATGGAAGGTGTACATATTTATTGGACAAGTGTCAAACTGTCTTCTACATGTCTACATCTCTAGCTTCAGTTAGCACTGTCTCTGGCCTTGGTACCTTCTGCTGTGGAGTGAGTGACCATCGAGTGCTCAGCCCTATATGACACCCCCATCCACCCCAAGGCGGGGAGGCAGAGGAGAGAGTTCCAGAGGTAACCAGTGTTGGTATCAGGATCTGAACCCAGTGACATCACATCTAGGTGACCTCCACATCGTTTCCAAGGCAACTGCCATACACTCCCAGAATCCACCTGGCTACCTCACCTTTACCTGGAAGAGGCTACATCACCGACCATATAAAACAGGCAGAACCCCCGACCTCACTCTCTTCCTCCATCTTCTTCTATTTTTCTCCCCCCCACCTTTGCCCTATCTCTTGAATAACCTCCCCCCCCCCCGGAACCATTTGTTCTGGTGTTGTCTGTCCTAAGCTGCACAAGGATGTCTAACAGCCAGAGGTAGAGGACGAGAGCGCCCTGAAATGCTGCATTCTCTGTGTCAAATTGTCTCACAATCATGAGCTCACGGCTGCTGTGGTTATAGCACTTCAACTGTGGTCACATCACTGCAGCTGTGGTTACATCACTGCAGCTGTGGTTACCTACACAAGACCAAGTCAGCAAGATCAGCTAGTATTCAGTCAGGAGGCACTAACTGTTCTCAGTGAGTTACAGAAAGACAAAGAGAAATGAGAAAGGGGGAGGGGGAAGACCACATGAAGGGGAGTGGGCAACACATGCCTGAGGGTATAGGATGATGGGGTCAGAGGTAGATATGATAGAGTCAGGTTGTACATAAATGTGAACTTACCAAAGAATAAGTAAGCATATCTAATTTAAATTCTACTTATTTTTTTAAAAGATAGGTTTATTTATTTAATGTACACGAGTGGTCCATCTGCATGTGCACCTGCATGTCAGAAGAGGGCATCAGAATTCCTCCTTCTAGACAGTACAATGTCCTCTTTCCTAGTTCTCCTTTCTGTCCTCTGCTTCCTGGTCCCTGGCTCCCACGTGAGGCTCCAGATGACCAGATGCAGGGAGGGCTCTGTAGTTGTCCAGGCCTCAGAGGCTTTGGTTCCTACCACACCCAGCCATCTGACCCCAAGCCCTTATCCGAGGGACACCACCCTCCTGCCAGAGCCCTGGGGAGCATTTCTGTTTTCTGTCAGGTTGCCCACCCTCTGTGACAAGCCACTTCCTGAGTGGATTTGAAAGCTGTTCTCCTCTTGCTCTAGCTCTGTGACCACAGAGGAAACACCTCCTTCCAAAATTCAGATTATAGGGCACTCGTAGTCCATGGGGTCTTTAGCACCATTTCCGGGTTCACACTGCTGGTCCATCTCATGCTGTGACCCGATCCCTTAATCAGAGTTGATCTGGGTGCTGAGTCCCCACAAAGGGTACAGACCTGCAGGTCACAGTTTTCTCTTCTTCTATCTTATTCTGTTTGGTTTGTTGTCTGTGGCAGCATCTCTAGTCCAGGCTGGCCTCTATTTAGCTAAGGATGCCCTTGAACTGATCCTCCTGCCTCCAAATTTTAGGTGTGTGTCTGCATTGCCCATTCATGCTGTGCTTGGGATTGAACCCAGGGCTTCATGCATGCCAGGCAAGCATGGTGCCGACTATCATGCATTGTTGGCCCTATAGAAAGTATCTCACACTGCAACCAAGCTGCATACATTACTTAGCTCAAGCTAACCTTGAACTCACAGAATCCCCCATCTCTTGAATACAGGGAGTAGATGGGAGCCACCATGACAGCTCTATCTCCCGGTGTCTCCTGGCCCATGTCTAGACATGGACATGATTTGGGGAAGGTGTTGTGGGGAAGAATGAAAGAATACCTCAGATCTCTCCTTTCTCATGACTCAGATTCCAATACTGGTCGTCCACATCCCTTTCTTTTGGGGGAAAAAAGGAAGAGGCAGAGTCCTGGAGCCTGGTGACTCACGTGACCACAGAGGCACCTGCATCCCTCTGATCTACAGCAATACCTGCAGGCTGTAGTGACATTTGTGGGGACTTTTACACTTACTGTTCCCTGGGTTGGGACACTCCTCTGGGTATCCACACTTAATCCACTCAATCCAGTCTCTACTAACACAGAATGCAGGTGTTGTCCCTATTAACATAGAATGCAGATGTTCTCTCTCTGTATCATTCTCTTCCTTCTCACTGAATGATCATTAGGGTGTCTGCCTGCATTTTGTCTGTGTCCACTGTTTCTTTATGCTCTACAGAATATCAGTTCAACAAGAGAAAAGAAACCGCTTTGTGCATTGTTCTGGACTTGCAATTCATTTGACATTTGAACCAGCTCAAAATGTCACGGGCCTGGGAAGAAAGTGTTAGGGCCCAAGGAGGAAGGAGCATTGCTCAGAAGTAACCCCAACTTCTTCATGCTTCTGCAGAGGAGGTAACCCCAGAAATAGGGTATCTCTGCCTAAGAAAGAGAAATGGCAGACATAAGGGGAATTCTCAATACTGATCTAAACCAAGTAACAAAAGAGCACTTCATCTCCTGGCTTAGTAGTGGCTAAGCTAATGGAGATCAGAGAATGTGGGGTTTAGACTCAGGTCTGTCCTATAGATGACCTTTGACCTCTGGTATTTCCTCAGCAGAGGACTTGACTCATAACACAGAAGATGACCCATAAGTAACTCATCAGAGATCAGTCCACACACTCTGGTCCAGATATGAAGGGCGAGGTCATGGGGAGTCACACTCCAGGTAGAGTCACAGAACATCCTCCAGGTGGTAAATCCATGTACCCAATACAACACAATGCCACATTCCCTTTGGGCTGAACACTTCAGTGAGGACAAGGGCTCAGAAGTATTGGTCCAGAGCTGAGCTCATGCGGATGTTCAGTCACTCTGCAAGGAGCTGTGCTTGTTAGATAGGCCTTGGGCAGACAAACAACATGCATAAAAAGTTATATAGAGTCAGAAAGGCTTTTATAAACACGTGGTGGTAACAGAAAGTCCTGTAGGACCTGGACTACTTCCTGTGACCTCTTATGGCCAAGTAAAAGCCCCAAGACCTCTGCAGGGAGTCTGGCATCTCAGGGAGCTCCATGAGGGGAAGGGAGATGACTCAGTAGGTAAGGTGCTTGCACTACAACAGGATGACATGAGTTCAGATCCCCAGAAGCCAGGAAGAGCTGAATGCTGTAGCATGCATCTGTAAGCTCTGTGCTGCTATGATGATGCAGAGGCAGAGATGGGGGAATCAGGGGGGCTCCTGGGCCAGTTAACCTGATGTCTGCACTAAAGAACAAGAGAGGCTCAGTTTCAAATAAATTGAGAGGTGAGGACAGACATGTAAGACTGCCACGTGAGCTCCATGGCACGTGTGTGTCCCATGGCACATATGTGCCCCCATGAGGGATCTACTCATCAAAACAAACAACAATGAAACAAAACAAAACCAACAGAAAACCCAAACCCTTCATGGCAAGAAGGAGATGACTGAGGCCAGGCCTGGGTAATCGTTCACAGAAAGATACAGATGCTCTGGGGTCCTCTTCTCTCACAGAGGATGGGAAGATGTCCAAGAGGGACTTGTGGCCGCTTCAGAGAAGGCATGGTCTTCTTTCATTGGGACATAGAGGCATGAAGAGCTCAGGCTGGATTCTCGTCACCTCTCAGCTGGAAATGTCTGATGGTGGCACTGTCAGGGTAGGACACACAGACAGCCTGAAGGACAAAGTTGTCCCTGTTCTGTTGCACACGCCTTCACATCCAGACACACACAGCACAACTCACACTGCTCATTGTCACCCGCTGACCCAGAATTCTCTCTCATCTGTTTCATGTCTTTGCCCAGGGCTGTGAAGGACAGGCCCATGTTTGGGGAGTTCTACTGCTGCTGGGATCATGGACTCGTGATAGGACAGAGACTGGACAGTCAGGAAGGCGGGATCGTACTGAGATCCTTGTGGTCCCTTCTCAAGTCCACTTTTATTAGTCCTACACCAAATGTGCCTGTGCCATCCAGAGTGAAACCCGCTTGAGTTTACTGTTTTGGGGAGGTTCATGGGACCTTCCTGAGGGATGCTTGACCAGGCTCCTTTTTGTACCTCAGGTCTTACTAATTCTCCAAGGGAGTAGCAGAATTTGTCATGTCTTGTATTCCTCTTCATGCAGACTCTATATGTGCAGGAATTCTCCCATGGGGCCTTGCTCAGTGCAGGAGGAAGGACCCTGGGGACCAGGAGTCCCAGTTCTAGTCTCACAGGTGGGGCAGGCTTGAAGAGGCTCCCTGGGGTCAGGTGCTAAAGGGACCGCCATGTTAGAGGAGGCTGAGCAGGAACAGTGCCTTTGCTGGACCCAGGACTTGAGACTGACGGAGGAGTGAGTGAGGGGACAGGGTGAGAGGTATCCATAGAAACACGGGAGATCTGGGGCAGGGTGACTAAGTGCCCTATATGTGATTGTCTGTATGGTTTTGCATGTATGTCTTTGGGTGAGGTCAGTTATCTAATTGTGTGTGTGTGTGTGGTGGTGTGTGTGTGTGTGTGTGTGTGTGTATAACTAAGACATAAAATCTGTATTGTACTGTTACAGCCATGACTTGTCACAATTACCCCCATTAATGTACTCTGACTGAGTCCCAGATGCATAACCATTGACAAGGTATGTATGTGGTATGTACAGCTGTATAAAGTATGGAGTTTGTATTTCCATCTGATGTATGCAGTATATATGCATTATGTCTGTAGCATGTGTAGCATGTGTCCTGTGCACAGGTATATCAGGTATAGTATACATACATATGATGTATGTTTGTTGTATGTATATGTATATATATCATGTGTGGCTATCTATTGCACGTATATGTTACATGTATGCTGCATGTGGTACATATATGTGTGTGGCATGGTTAGCACATGTGTGGAATGTTCACGTGTATATGGTGTGGTACACACATGCCAAGGACTCCCCCTGATGCTGAAGAGGTTGAAATTGCAATGATACATGTGCCTTGGGCAGCCAAGCCTTTTCTGTGTAGCTATAAGCCAGTGATAGACCAGCCTGCTTAAGTGAGCTCTGAGAGTGTGGGCCCCAGAGGCTGGCCCTGGCTCTGGGAGCCTCTCTTTCGATAGAGTGCAGGACTGGAAGGACGGCTGCTCCACGTGCCTCTCTGGAAGGCAGGGAGGAGTAGGAAGGAGAGGAGGGGAGGCACAGGGGCTGATGCTCCCAGAAATGCATCTGTGCCACCCCATCCCTGACTGCCTGCAGACACAGGCTAGGATTCTTCAGCCTTTTATGACAGTTGCTGCCAAAGCAAAACCCCAACTCCAGACTGCCACAACCACAGAAGTTTTTTTCTTACTCCTGGGAAAAAAATGAGTCTGCATATGTCCAACCCCTTGCCCAGGCTGAAGATGTCTCCTATCCACTGTAGGAAACCACATGATGGCTCTTACAGCCTCAGAAGGAGGGGGACAGGGGACATGTGTCACATAAACTCACAACACCATGGGGATGGGGAGTGTGTGTGTGTGTAAATCACATCGTTTTCTGCACTAAACCACAGCTCTGGTGATTCAGTGAACTGAGAGTGACCTTGGGGACTCCAGTCACAGCAGGAAGGTTAGACTGAACTCAGGGGTATTTATGGAATAGTGCTGGGGCTGTTTGCTTTGGGTGGCAAGCATCATGACCATCAAGCTGGCTCCTGGAGAAGCATGTCTATCAGACAGATCCAGAGCTTTAGCCCACAGGAGTAGGAGGACAGTGGTGAGGGGGTGACAGATTGTATCTGTGGTTGATGGGACACTGTCAGAGTTAATTCAGTCACAGCCTCCAACATCATAGATATTTCTCTTATTCCTTTACACTACCTGATGTTTTTCCAAAAACGTTACTTGGATTTTTATTTGTCACAGGTACTTGATTTTTGTTTATAATTAAATCAATTACAAATTTGATATTATCCCTGTCTCCTAGGCTGGTTTTCTCCCTTGATCCTCCTATCCCAGCCTCCTGAGTGCTAGGGTTATAGGTAAATACCACTACATATGACTAGTACTTTTATTTTTTGGCTCTCTCAAACAGGTTTTTCCTATGTCACTCAGGAAGACTAAAACCCTCTATGTAGGTCAGGCTGGCCTTGAACTTGTAGCCATCATCCTGTCTCAATCTCCTGAATTAGGAGGGTTAGATACATGTACTACCATATTTGGTGATTTATTTGTTTTACAATAATTGATTTCTGGGGCAGGGAAGACAGACCAGTAGGTAAAGTCCTTGTCAGTGTGAGGAACTGAGTTCAATCTCCAGAGTACACAGTTAAAAAGAGCCAAGGCCTGGTGCACATGCCTGTATACCATGGCTGAGGAGGCAGAGACATGTGCATTCCTGGGGCCCACTAGCCAGCCAACCTAGACAAGTGAGCCATAAGAGACTCGAGTGGATGGTGCCTGAGAGACAGCACCCAGGCTCTCCATCCTCAAGTGCTCATTTGCCCCCAACCCACGTGCATGTACATCTTCCTGTGTATGGACTCCTCCCCCATATGAACACACACACTCACACACACACTCACACACACACTCACACATACTCACATACACTCACATACACACACTCACAGACACTCCCATATACTCACACAGATGTAGACACACTCTCACACAGTCACACATACTCACACATACTCACAGATATACACGCTCATACACACACTTAAACTCTCACATAGTCACACACTCATATACACACTTGCTCACACACATTCACACATATTTACACACTCACATGCTCACCCACTCTGACACACACTCATGTGATCACACACACTCACATGCACACACACATTTGCACACTCAAACACACTCACATATACCCATACACATGTATACACACACTCACACACTCACATACACACTCACACACATACTCACACACATACTCACATGCACACACTCCCTCACACATATTTACATACACTCACACAGATACATACACCTACACACATTCACACAACTCACACACATACACCCTTAAATATACTCACACTCACACACATACACACCTATACACTTACATATTTACACACAAACTCACACACATTGGCACACACAGAGTTATCTGTTCTCTGGAACTCAGGTATTCACCACGGCTACAGTGTTTTCCCATGAAGTGTGTATAAACAATACTGAGTGGAAAGTACAGATCCCAGGACGAATCTTGCATTATAAACAACAGAAACAAGGAAGTCAACTTTTAGAAAGAAGCAAATACACACATTTGTGTAAAAGAGCTGATCTTGACAGGAAGGGTGGAGCCTTAGAGATTTGGCAAAACAAAGAAGGAAAATGGCAGAAAGAAAAATTGTTGTGCCTGTTCCCCCTCTTCCTCTTCCCTCTAATTCTCTTCCTCCCTTCCTCTTTATGATCTCCTTCCTAGTCTTCTTGAGACTAGCTACCTATCTTTGGCTGACCTGAAACACAATGTCTAACCTGCCTGGCCTCAAACTTGGGGACATCTTCCTGCCTTTCCTTCCCAAGTTCAGGCTCGCCATGCTAGGTTCTTCTTCATTCTTCAGTTTTAAGAATGAGAGTGTTAACGAGAACAGAATGTCTGGGAGGAGAGAAGACAAAGAAGGAGGCCATGAGGGTCAAGACCAGGCTCATAGTGTAAAATGACCCTGTGCTTCTGGCTCCCGGCTGCTGCTCAGTTTGGAATATGGTGAGGCGTTAACCAAGGGCCAGAGCTCTCCCATCTCCTTGCTGAGCTTACAGCTGCCTGGAAGGAGACTCAGGACATCAGGACTTGGAACTGGGAAAGCAGGTATTTATCCTGATGCTCTGGGAAGGAGCTAGGTGCATCCGTTCCCCTCCTCCCAGAGTGAGCAGAAAAACAAAGCTGGAAGCAGAGTGTGTGTGTGTGTCCACTAACCCAAGATTCTCTTAAAAGCAGGACTCACATTTGGTGTGGTCTTAGTGCCTTATTTATGACACCTACAGTAATTGAAACTATACATATGACAGCATGCTTCAGAGACTGGAAAAACTAGCAACTTATTTGTTTTTGTCTAGAAAAAGTCTGGTGGAGTCCATACACCACAAAGTCGGGGTTCCAGGCTTCTGCTGTCTTCCTGTTCTGTGAACTCCCAAGAGCTGACTTTGCCTGCACATCTAAGATGGTCATTACTACAAGATGCAGGGAGAGGCAGGAAACTGAGGGCAAGAGCTTTCCCCAGGCGTGGTGCCGATTCACACTCACCCACACTGTTAGCCATAGAAACTAAAGAGAACCACAGAAACACATGTAGTTGCTCTGGGGAAAGAGGAAACTGAGAAGACCATGGTCTGCTCATGCCTCTTGCCAAGCTCTCTCCTGTAGTGAGAGTAAGAAGTCTGAAGAGGAACAATCTTCAGATCCCAGAAGAGAAACTTTGTAGACACATCAAGTGCTGATAACTACAACTCTATGGACACAGAGTCATCTGGGAGCTGCCTAGTAGGGCTTCTCCAGACTTGTGGTACCTCCTTGTGTCTTTTCAGGGTCTTCTGTTGTGAGCAGGGCCTCTCCAAGGGGAAGGATGGAGGTAGATCCCTTTAAGGAGAGAAAGCAGTGCTGGGAGCTGATGCCTACTCTGAGCTGGATGGAAGACTGGATAAACAGAGGGAAGGGATGAAGGAATGGAAAACCAGTATTCATCACTTTCTGCTTTCTACTGTGGACACAATGTGAGCAGCCACCTCACACCCCACCACACTGCCTTTCCACTATGGTTCGCTAAATTCTTTCAAACCATGAGCCAGAATAAATCTTTCCCTCCTTGAGGTGCCTTTGTCTCATTATTTATCACAGCAATGAGAAAACACAGCTGACACTCTGTCTCTGGGAAAAGGAAGGAAAGCTGGCGGTGGTGCATGCTCTGAATCCCAGCACTGCTGGGGCAGAGGCAGGTGGATCTTTGTGAGTTTGAGGCTAGCCTGGTCTACAGAGCAAGTTCCAGGATGAGCAAGGATACACAAAGAAACCCTGTCTTGAAAAAAATAAAAATAGAAATAAAAATAAACAATAACAAAACCCCACCAAAAAAAAAAAAAAAAAAAAAGAGAGGAAAAGAAAAATAATAAAGAGACATAAAGGTTATCAGTGTTCTGATAGGTTCACAGATGGATAAGTTATAGTGTACTGGTAAGTTTTGTCAACTTGATGCAAACTAGAGAACCCTGGGAGAAAGAACCTTTATTGAGCATTTTCTTCCATCAGATGGACATGGTAGGCAAGTTCATAAGGATATTTTCTGGATGGTTAATGGATGTGATGCCATCCCTGAGCTTGTGGTCCTGGGTTGTCTAAGAAGGCAGGCTGGGCAAGCCAATGAGCAGTGCCCTCCATGGTCTCTGCTTCAGTTCCTGCTGAGCTCCTGCACACTGCCTTCAAGATGGACTGTTCCATGGAAGCCTCAGCCACATAACACCTTTCCTCCTAGCTGTTGGTTTTGGTTGGTGTTTTATCACAGCAACAACAACAACAACAAAAAGATTAGGACAGACAGATGGACAGGAGGATGAACCAGACAGACAGACAGACAAATAGACCAGCTTATGTCACCCCTTGACTAAAACATGGGTTGACTTTTCCCTATCCATGAAAGACCCAGACTCTTCACCTCATGATCCAGCTTCCGCCTGTATCTTGGTTCCATCCCCGTGATCCTCTTTACTGTTCACCATGTTTAGCCTCAAAAATATAAGCACCAACTTCTCATTCTATAATCTTTTTAAAATTTAATTGTGGTTTCAGTCTTTCAAGACAGAGTGTGGAGCAGTGGATGATGCCATCAGACAGAAGGACTGGTAAGGTTGTAGCAAATTCAGAACCCAGATATATCTCATAATTGAGAATGGCAGGAGTTTGAAATAGCTTGGGACCAGTTTCCTGACCTAGGGCACTTGACCACGATACCCCATTAAGAGGACCATAGCAACCAGTCATGTAGCATAAAAATCTAGAGGTCTCCATGCTAATGAGGCGTCTAGACAGGCCCAGAGTGTTTAACCAATGAGCTTCCCTTCCTGGGCACCCCTTCCTGCAAAAGGTATTTAATCTCTGGTTCACCCTGAGTAGGACATATGCATTCACATCTGCCATGAATACAACAGTTTGGATAAACAAAGACAATCTTCTTCATCAAGGACTGTGGTGTGCGAAGGCTTTCATCATACAGAGCCACCCCAAAGTCTATTGGAGAAGCCCCTCCACACTCCTGGCACTCACTCACTTACTCAGGTAAGCAGGATCCTAACTTCCCATTTCCCAGGCCCAGCACTGGCCCCATGGACTCCCATTCCCAACTCTGTTTGGTCCCCAGCAGCATCTGGGTACACAGGAGGATGGGAGCCCCAGTTCTCAATTTCTCATGGTTTCCAGTGGCGTCTGGGTGCACAGGAGTTTGAGAACCAAAGCATCTGTCCCAGCACCCACTGTTTCTCAACCAGAGAAAGAAACACGGGCTGGGTCCCCTGTCCTAGACTGCATTTTGCCTTCTCTGAGAAGCGTGTTGGTGGCCGGCACCCCAAAGGTGAGGAAGAAACTCAGCTTAACACCCCTGTGTCACCTCCCCTGTGCAGCATGTCAGTGACATCTGACACCCAGTGGTGATGCTGGAAGTTTAGAGGCTTCACATAGTTCAGAGAGGGGCTTGGAGAGAATGGTTAATATGTTCATATGCCTCTTCATTATCAAATCGTGTGGCCAATTTAAATATATTCTGGAGAGTATCTGCTCCATCAAAAAACACTCCAGGGGCTGGAGAGCTGTCTCCATTGTTCAGTGATTGCTCTTCCAGAGGACCTGGGTTCAATTCCCTGCACCTGCACAGGGTCTCACAGCTGTCTCAGCTCCAGTGCCAGGGAAGCAGATGCCTTCCACTTGCCTCTGTGCGGCACTAGGCAGGCACTTGCTACACAGACATGCATGCAGGCAAAACACCCATAAACATGAAATAAGTAAATATAAATTATTTTTATTTAAGAAAAAAAGAGAATGGGATCTGTTCTTGCAGAAGACCTGAGTCCAGTTCTTAGCATCCTCCCAGGTGTGGCTTGCATCCTGGAAATTGCACCGTCTGTTGGATACCATGGACAGCTCCACTCTCATGCACAAGCCCACATACAGATGCACATAACTTAAAAATTATGATGATGTTGATGAAGATGATAATGACGATTATTATGCTGATGATAGATCTTTCTGGGAAAACATACCCGGAACAATAAAGATGGTGCAGCAGTTAAGGACCCTGATGCTCTTCCATAGGACCAGGTTTGATTCCCAACATTTATAAATAGCTCATAAGCATCTGTAGCTCCATTTCTATGGCTTCTTCTGGCCTCTCAGAGCACCGGGCTCACAGGCAGTGCCTAGAGAGGCAGGCAAAGCACACACACACACTCGTGCGAACACACACACACACACACACACACACACACTAACATTTTATTTACAAAAACTAAGCTCATCCCATGGTCACCTGCAGTCACATGTCTGAAGTCTCAGGCATCCAGCCATCCTGAGGTCCAAGTTAGATGCAGAATCTCTAGAATCTTGGCTTCCTTCTGTCCCTTCAACCTCCAGAATCTTGACTTCAGTCCTTCTCTCTCCTCTTCTCTGGACATCAACTGTTCAGTTGGCATCTTTTCGAGTCCTGACCCACTTTATCTTAAGATTTGAAATTGGGAAGAAGCTGCAGAGATTATCAAAAGAAGAGAGAGGATCTAGCAGGAAGACACCTTGAGTAGACAGAAGCCTAGCACTTTCCTTCTACCCCTGGAACCCAAAGAATGGTTGAAGAAGAGGACTGACTTTATAAAATTGTTCTCTGTCTTCCACACCTGTGCCATGGCATGTGCACATACATATCTGTAAGTGTGTGTGCACACCATTACACACACACAAGTAACTTTTTTTTTTTTAAGGACAAGATTCTGAGTGAGTCAGGTAGGATGTGGACTCTCTTTTCTGCGTCTGGGGACACTGCTCTTTGTAGATGGAGGAGTCCATGAAATTGATCTGTGACTGCCACCAATTCTTCTCCTCTTTTGCCTCCAGATCAATGGGACTGTGGCCCTGGAGACCTGAAAGCATAAGGCTTAAGTGGGGGTCAGAGAAAGTCTATTCTAGATTGCAGCGAGAAGAAACATGTCCAGAGTGGAGGTGGGGGTGATGACCAGGACTTTTTTCACAGGAAACCTCCTCAATGTCCAGAATGATAGTGGAGTTGACTTTTGGGGGATCCTTACCAAGATATTTTGAGTGCAGGTGATAATACGGGAATTTGGGCATACTATGGTGTCTGTGCTAAATTGTGTTGGAGCGTTGGATGACAGAGCAGATCCATCAAACAGCTGTGTAGAGGACAGAACCAAGATTGTACAGCTGTGGGACAGAGGAGCCATGCTGGACTTGGGCTCACAGACTTCTGCTCCAATTGTCTCTGTAGCATGGGGTGACTTGCTTCTAGTTGCCCTGATGATGGAGGCAAAGGAGACAGATTCATGAACTGTGTTCTTTTCTTCCCAATCTGTTTGGTGTGAGAGCAAGGGCATCTGACAGAGATAAGAGTATGTCCACTTCACACTTTATTTCAGGGATCTTCATCCCAGAAGACATGGAAAAAGGTCTGTGTTCATACGTAAGTAATAGAACAAGCAAATGACAGAGAGTTCTGGGAATCTCCACTGCTAATGCAGATTTCCAAGGGCTCCAGCCAGGGACAATCACAGCACGAGAGGAGGAACAAGACAGTGCCCACTGGTCTGCTAAGAATAGCAAAGCTGTGTCATGATGAAAACTGCCAACAAGGCAGTAAGTTGAGGAATAGGAGAAAGAGGATCTGCAGGCAAAAATCCTCTTAAAGCAGGAAGGGCGGGGCTAACCCCTGGGCTGCTCAAAGAAGGGAGAGTAAATACCACACGTGTGTGTGTGTGTGTGTGTGTGTGTGTGTGTGTGTGTGTTGCGTGTGTGCGCGCGCACACACGCTGACAACACCAACTTAGGAAAGAAGATGGGGACACACAAAGAGAAAATGCTTCCCTCTTTAAATTTTTATTTTGTTATTTTAAAAACTTTTATACAACTTCACAGGAAAGTATAATGAATTTTAGTCCTTTTCACTGCTATTACCCTCCATTGTCTTCCTTCTTGTCCCCACTTCTTTCCTTCCTCCTTTCCTTCCTTCCTTCCTTCCTTCCTTCCTTCCTTCCTTCCTTCCTCCCTCCCTTCCTTCCTTCTTTTAATTTCCTTCCTTTCTTTTTCTTGTTTCCCTCCAAGACAGGGATTCTCCATGTAGCTCTGGCTGTTCTGGAACTTGCTGGGTTTCTCTGTGTAGTTCTTGAACTCTCTCAGTAGACCAAGCTAGTCTTGAACTCAGAAATCCACCTACCTCTGCCTTCTGAGTGTTGGGATTAAAGGCATGCTCCATAACTGCCTGGCCTACAGGCGCTAATGAGCCCCTCTCCAGATTATATGTCGTGTGTGTGTGTGTGTGTGTGTGTGTGTGTGTGTGTGTGTGTGTGGTGTGTGTGGTGTGTGTGTGTGTGTCCCACTGCATTTAACTGGGATTGCTTATCTGAACATGGGTGGAAACATGGTCAACTGACTGGCAGCTGTACCCTGGAAGAAAATTAAAACTATCCTCTCAGTAGAGCCAGGCTCACTAGAGCCCAGCATATGTCACAAAGGAGAAGATTCTAACCTGGGAACTCTTCTCACACAAAGTGGGAGTTCACCCGTGTTAGGTGTGAGTTTGGCTGTGGGTGTCAGAACCCCACTGGAGGAGGAGAAGACTGTGTCATGTTGAAAAAACTCAGCAGGGCTGAGGCTGGCAGGGTGAGAACAACTGTTTTCCCTCCGAATGCTTAACTTGAGCCCCTCAGGATCCTCTGTGGACTTTAACCAAGTCTTTCTTATCTTGGAGCATATATGTGGAGGGTGTCTAATACTTAGACATTCAATAGATGCTTCTGAACCAAAGGGAGACAGTTGAATGGCCTGGTGCAGTGACTGTCCCTGGAGCGGTTATGGGTGATGTGGGTTCGTGACTCCTGAGAGGCCAGCTGCCTTCATGCAGCTTAGCTCCACATTTGATCTCACTGGGCACAGAATCTAGACTTCAGGGACCAAGACTAAGCTACTACTTGGGGACCTGTGCAGGTGGCACAGAGCCTAGGTCAACTGTTACTTCTATGTTTGCAACAGGCTTAATCTCTGGGTTGAGTTGACAAAACAGAATGCAGGGTGTATCCCATAAGTAAGGGACAGACATCCAGTGTGACAGTGATAAAGTTTTATGCTACTTGGTGTGGTCACATTTCCCAGATATTTGGTCAGTCACCTGGCTGGTGGCCCACACACTTGTATTGGCATGTGTCCTCTAAGGAACTGGGGCCCTAGGAAGAAACATGCCTTTTTTTGTATTTTCTACTTCCCTGGAAGCTGTCAGTGAAAGGGAGGCCCAGGTAGGTACTGTGGGATGTTCTGAGAGAGGGAGACATGAATGGATTCCAGAAGTCAGCTGGCCATGTTATAAGAATGGGATTAGTCTGAGTCTGGTACTCAGCACCTCAGAGCCATGGTACTGCTGACCAGTTGTTCCTTAATAGAACGAGTCTTTTCCAGACTGGAGACATGGATTGGTTGGTAAAGCATTTGCCTTCCTTGCAAGTACAAGGACATGAGTTCAATCCCTACAACCTTCAAAGCTTGATTGTTTTTAAGTGAGGGCAATTGCATGTGCTTGTAATGGCAGAATGGGGGGGGGGGTGGAGGCAGGTAGATCCTGTCATTCCTGGCCAGCTGTCTAGACTACTTGGAAAAGGTCCAGGTCAGTGAGAAACCGTGTCTCAAACAATAATGGAAGGATACCTGAAGATGTCCTCCACGTACACATCAGTCCCTACAACATGTACACATCACACACACTCACACATACACACACACACACACACACACACACACACACGAGAGAGAGAGAGAGACAGAGACAGAGAGAGACAGAGACAGAGAGACAGAGACAGAGAAGTGAAGAACATTTTCCATCTCCTGAGACGTGTTCCTCTCTGTCCTGAGCATCAGAACTATGAGTCATCACCAGGCCAACTTCACCTCCCCAAGAGGGTCACTGTGGCATGTTCACCCAGAAGACAGCACTGAGCATACTCACAAGCAGGGGTAACTTCACAAAGACCAGTAGCTGGAAGGAGAGACTGTTCAGCAGGGACCTGCAGAAAACAAAGGAGGCAGGAAGTAAGCAGTCACCTGGCATAGAGGGCTCAGTCTTCCTGGTGTCTGTGTCCTAGCCTTCAAGGGACAGATAGGGGCAAGCCTGAGATGGTACAGGTCTGCCTCCCTGCAAGTGCATGGCTGGTCATGCTGCCTGCAGGATAGGTTCTCTCTCTTGAGCAATCTTTACCCTTTATCCCTCCTCCAGGCTGAAGGCTTCACTGCTCCCTGACCTTTGACCTTGGCTTCTGCTCCATTCCTCACCAGGATGCTCCTGCCAGACCTCATCCGCAACTGTGTGTTATGGGTTGGGGCACACTACATCTAGAAATGGTTGATGGCTGCTCCCACTCTGTCAGTGGATTGACACTGGTGTTGCAGTTCTTTGTGTCCCTTTATTACATCCTGTGGGACATGAGGCCCTGAGAGTATTAAGTCCCATTCCCCACCTCCTGCCATCCCTCTATTCCCTGCCCAGGTCTCTGTCTCCCTCCTTGGACCATCCTTAGTTTCTCCTTCGGCCCAACAGGAGGCCATCCTCAGTTCCTGGAAAGCATCTACAACTTCAGATACTCTCTGAGTCACAGGTTAGCCCAAACACATTCCTGGAAGATACAAGAGCTGCCGCTTGGCAGACCATGCCATCCAATGACTCTAAATGTTTCCAAGGACTGAGCTCCCTCTGTGCTTCACACTCTCTAGGACTCTTTACATTTCTGGAACCTCATACCCTCTCTCACTTGATGCAATAACACATCCAAAGCACTAGAAGAGAAAGACATTTTAAAAAGAACACCTGAGAGAGCCTATGAGGTGGGATACTTTGAGACATATTTGTCGAACATAAGATTTATGGAGCAGAAAGATACAGTAGAAAGTACAGGGGACGAGATAAGACCTGAGGGACAACTCTCAGGGAGAACTAATGAGGTAACCTGTCTTAGCTTAGCTCGAGGTTTATCTGTGTCCTTGACCTGGAGACTTGACCCCAACAGGCTGTGATGTAATTAGGCCAAGGTAGCCCTACAGTGCTGGGAATTCCTCTGGACACCTACAAGAATGACAAGAATCATAGGGGCACACCACAGTCCCCAGTTTCCCACACCTCCTCTGCACTATGCAGACTCCTGTGAGGGTTTATTTATGCTCTGCCCACGGAGCAGCACTATTATTAAGTGTAGCCTGTTGGAGTGGGTGTGGCCTTGTTGGAGGATGTATGTAACTGTGGGCATGGGCTTTAAGATCCTCACCCTAGCTTCCTGGAAGTCAGTATTGTGCTAGCAGCCTTCAGATGACAATGTACAACTCGCAGCTCCTCCTGTACCATGCCTGCCTGGATGCTGCCCTGTTCATGCCTTGATGATACTGGACTGAGCCTCTGAGCCTGCAAACCAGCACCCAATTAAATGTTATCCTTATAAGAGATGCCTTGGTCATGGTGCTTTCACAGCAGTAAAACCCTAACAAAGACAACTTCCCACACTGGCTCTTGGCAGAGTTGGACAGGAACTTGGAGATTTATTTACAGGCTGAAAAAAAATACTTGATGGGAGAGAGATCTCTTCAAACTCCATGGAGACCCATCTGTGGTCCCCTGCCCTGCCCTCTGGGGGACACACAAGGGAGACACAAAAGCTGTCCTCAGTCTCTCCTGTCACTCAGGTGAAGATGTTACTTTCCTGCCTACAAGACTTAGAAGAGGAGCCTTGGTTATACTTAAAGGTAAAAGGACTGGGGAGTCCCCCTCAGGCTTTGACATGAGAATACACCAGCCCAAGTGGTTCTACATGATAGTTACTGAGGTTAGCAAGTAAAATTACAGGATGGACAGGACAATTTGGTATTCAGGTAAATGACTTTTTAGAAAAGCATAAATATAGCCATGTTAAGAAACCCTTGGGATATACTTAGGCAATAAATGATTGATTTTCCTGAATCCCAGGATTCCTGGACATATTGAGTTTTATCTGGAAACACTCTCAGGGAAAAGGTCACAGGGTGAGCCCAGTGGGAACGAGCTGTTGGGGTACAGTTCTGCTTACCAGAAGAAGAGGCTGCTGTGAGTCACTTGCTCCTTGCCAACGTTCTCCATGCCAATGTCCTCCATGGTGGGTGTGGATGTCAGAAATGTGGGTACGGTTGTCAGTACTATAGTTGAAATTTCTATGGTTGAAGATACAGAGAGAATATGGTTCATTCCTCCTGTGGATAGTCCAGCTTTGGATATGGCCTTAAGTTCTTTCCACTAGGAATTAAGGAGCTCAATTCCCAGTCACCATCCGAAACTTACTTACATACTTACTTACTGTTAGGAGCGACCTTGCTTATACATTAATGGCCTAAGTCAGCCATAGGCGTAACTCTGTACATGCCTACTGACACAAAGTCTTGGTCTCTGTGGGAAAGTACTAACCCTAGAACAGATAGCTATAGATCTTGTAAACAGGTAGCCCTGGTGGGAAAGTACCAGCCTAAGTAAGAATAAATAATGATAGATCTTATGGACAGGTAGCTTCAGGTAAGGTAGGGAAAGTACTAACTTAGATAAGAACAAATTACCAATAGATCTTATGGAGAGGTACATAGTTACCTGTTCCGCGCTCTTTCTTCTGTGAACTTTCCACCCCCAGCCAACAGACTGTTCGGAAAGACATCTGTACTCCCCCTTAGAACACCTGTGCTCCCAAGAAATAAAGAAGACCCTATGTCATTCCCCTCCCCGTATCCTGAGTCTTTGTGTATATAACCACCTTATGGAAAAATTAAAATTTGACAGCTTGATCACACTCCAGACTTGCTGTCAATTCTTGCACACCCTCGAGCCCCGGTTCTCTCTTCTAGGTCTTCTGATCCCAGTTCAATGCCCCGTGGGACTGGGGCAAATTATTTTACTTATTTACTTACTGACTAACTGGTTAACTAACTAACTAACTAAATGACTTACTTTATTTATTTGTTTGTTTATTTATTTATTTATTTATTTTTGAGACAGGGTTTTCTCTGTGTAGCCCAGGATCATCTGGAACTCATTCTATGCAACAGGCTAGCATCAGGCTCAGAGATCTGCCTATTTTGCCTCCCTAGTGCTGGGATTAAAAGTGTGTGCCACTATGTCTACCACTTTAATTCTTTTCTAAAGAAGCATGATGTGCAGAGACAAAAAAACAGCTCCCATTTAAAACTCACTTCCTTAAGAGTGTACTCACTATTGCCTCGTGTGCAATATGCAGAAATACTCAGTGTTGCATATTTTATCTCTTCTATTTTTTAAAAAATATTTATTTATTTGTGTATGGGTGTTCCTTTCTATCTTCTAAAATACACGATGGGCATGCAGGGCCAATTAGGACCAGAAAAAATAGCCACAGAACCCCTGAAACTGAATAACAGATGGCTACAAGCCACCATGGAGATGCTGAGATCAAAATCCAGTCCTCTGGAAGAACAGAAGTGCTCTTAATCACTGAGCCATGTCTCCAGGTCCAATTTTGTCCCTTGTCTTTCTTGTAGTTCTTTGAATCAAGACATAAAATTGATCCTTATTACTCTATCTTGCCCAGAAATACATGGTCCATGGCTCCTTTATTTTATGTTAAAGGAGAAGGGGGTCTAAGCATGGGAGTTCAGCTCAGTGGTAGAGTGATTGGCTAGCACACAGGAGATTCTATGTTCAATTCTCATATCTGTAGGAGTGAGAATATCTCAGAAACAAATGGTGGCTAGGAGACAAGGCTTCTCTGACTCACCCTCTATCTCAGTAGACATGCCGTATCTCGGTATGCTCTGAGTCTCTTGTTCCTTGCCAGTGTTCTCCATGCCAATGTCCTCCATGGTTGGTGTGGATGTCAGAAATGTGGGTATGGTTGTCAATACTGCAGTTGAAATTTCTGTGGTTGTATATACAGAGAGAAAATGGTTCATTGCTCCTGTGTATAGTTGAACTCTGGATATGGCCTTAAGTTCTTTCCACTAGGATTTAAGGAGCTCAATTCCAAGTCACCATTAAAAACTTACTTACTTACTTACTGTTAGGAGCGACCTTGCTTGTACATTAATGGCCTAAATCAGCCATAAGCCTAAGTCAGCCATACATGCCTACTGACACAAAGTCTTGGTCTCTGTGGGAAAGCACTAACCCTAGAACAGATAGCTATAGATCTTATAGTCAGGTAGCCCTGGTGGGAAAGTACCAGCCTAGATAAGAATAAATAATCATACATCTTATGAACAGGTAGATTTGGTGGGAAAGTGTAAACGACCATTCTGCCCCACGTTGGGCGCCACTCTGTACCCGCCCATTCTGTCCTATATTAGGGGGCCACTTTGTCCTGGCCCGAGCTGCTACTCCAGTCTTTGGGTCAGGGTCTAGCAAGAGAGAGATTGGGGATGGAGGGACAAGAGACTCGAATAATGGAGACAAGACAGAGTCTGATCAATTCTCTCTATTGAAAGGAAACACTGGGTATTTATACCTTTTACCACGTGCCTTGCCCTCATGGACAAGCATAGCTGAAGGCACTATGTCATGTGCCTTGCAGTGTGGAGACCACATGCACCTTGCAGCTGGGGTCACTAAACAGCAAAACAAGATATGTGAGAAAAACAAGATATTTATCAGAGTGTGATCAGCTGTTGTGGGCTGTTGTAAACAACTCTCTTGTCAGGGTATATGGCTCGAGATGGCAGTAAAGATCATAGCTCCTTTCTGCCAGGAGTCGGCTCCCAACAGGAAAGTAATAACTTGCATAAGAACGAATGACCAATAGATCTATGGACAGGTACATAGTGACCTGTTCCGCCCTTCTTCTTCAGTCAACTTTTCACCCAGCCTACATCCTGTTCTGAAAGATATCTGTACTCCCCTGAGAACACCTGCACTTCCCAGAAATAAAGAAGACCCTATGTCTTTCCCCTCCCCATATACTGCTTCATTGTGTATATAACCAACCACCTTGTGGAAAAATTAAAATTTGACAGCTTGATCTGACTCCAGACTTGCTGTCAATTCTTGCATACCTTGGCACCCCAGTTTTCTCTTCGAGGTCTTCTGATCCCAGTTCAATGCCCCATGGGACTGGGGAAACTTATGTTACTTACTTACTGACTGACTGATTTATTTATTTATTTATTTATTTATTTATTTATTTATTTATTTATGGGACAGGGTTTCTCTGTGTAGCCCCAGATCATTTGGGACTCACTCTATGGAGCAGGCTCGCCTCAAGCTCAGAGATCTGCCTACCTTTGCCTCCCTAGTGCTGGGATTAAAAGTGTATGCCACTATGTCTAACACTTTAATTCTTTTCTAAAGAAAGATGATGTGCAGAGGTAAGAAACAGCTCCCATTTAAAACTCACTTCCTTCAGAGTGTACTAATCACTGCCTGGTGTGCAATATGCAGAAACGCTTGGTGTTGCATATTTTATCTCTTCTATTTTTAAAAAATATTCATGTACGGTTAATGGGTGTTCCTTTCTATCTTCTAAATACACCATGTGCTTGCAGGGCCAATTGTGGCCAGAAAAAAGCCTCAGAACCCTGAAACTGAATGACAGATGGCTACAAGCTACCATGTAGATGCTGGGATCAAAATCCAGTCCTCTGGAAGAACAGCAGTGGTCTTAATAACTGAGCCTTGTCTCCAGCTCCAATTTTGTCTCTTGTCTTTGTTGTAGTTCTTTGAATCAAGACATAAACTTGATCCTTAT
>JAJTUV010003782.1:0-40075 GCA_021653895.1 Mastomys natalensis | reverse complement strand
TTTCCTGAGTGTTCCAGCTGCCTCAGCAAGAAAAGTCTTCCAAGTGGGTTGCTTAAAGGCCTCCCCGAATGCTTTGTTTGCAAGTCTTTCTGTAAGATATTTTTACATTTTATAAATTTGTTCTTTCAAGTTTAATTTTTTAAAAGAAACCCAAACAAAGTTGTTTACCCAAGTGTGAAAAAATTCGGGGGATCATAGTAAATTCATATTTGCGATCATTAACTTTGTAACCCTTTTTATTTGTTTTTTATTTTTTTCATGATCTTGTTTTTTTTCCCTCCATGCTGTTCTTTTAAAAGAAAAAACTTTTTATGCATCACTTTTTAAGCAACCCATCCAAAAATTTGTATTTGATTTTGTGATAAAAAAAAAATAAATCACTAAAATTAAAAAAATGAAATCATATTTTTCTACAGCCCCCTAAATTTAAATAAAAAATTGCCGTGGGTGGGAATTACGGGTCCAATGTGGTGTGTATGATTTTAGAAAATTAGGTGATCTGGATAATTTTAGGTGAGTATGCCTGAATATCTGCCTCACAATATATAAAAAAGTTTGAAAAACTGTATTTATTAATTTTGTTTTTCTTTTAAAAAAAAATATTTTTTCCTCGGTTTGTGTGGTTTGAGGACATTGGTTCATTTCTTTTCAGATTTTAAAAAGTTTAATAAACGGGGGACATTGCTGTGCTTTTTATAAATTTAAAATTACAATAAAAGCTCATTTTTTCCTGAAAAATTTTTTGTGCATTTTACTTTTTTGAAGGTTTTGCTCTTCCATTTTTTGTTTTACAGGAGTCTCACTGTGTTTTTTTGGTTGTGCACCTGCAATGGACAAGTGGAGATTTTTTTATTACCAGCTGCTTGTTTTATTTTGTGACTTTGTTTTTGGAAAATCTCAAAAGTGGGTTTTTTGCATTTTGGTTAAATTTCTATTCTTGATAAATATTTTCATTCAGGGGAAAGTTCAACAGTTCCGTTACCCATTTTCTTCCCTTAAAAAGAGCTTTTTTCACCATGTTTTTCCTTACTCTATGTACTGTTAAAAAAAACCCGTAAATTATAAGAACACTAGACTTTTTTCCTTGTTTCTAATCTTAAATTTTTTGTTTTGGTTTCCTATAACTTACCTGTATTAGAAAAATCTATTTCATGGTATTTCATTGGTAGAGTTCATCACACAAACAATTTTGCTCTGACTTCCCCCCCCACCTGAATCAAGCATACATATGACTCATGTGTGAGTTTTTTGAAAATTTGATAAAAGTCTTTCTCACTGTATAGATCTATTTTTAAAAAATCGATTGTACTTGTATTCTATTTTCTTACAAACATTTTTCTGATTATACTTCCCGAGCTTTAACACATACAATTTATGCTTCAATGTCACATCAGGGCCGTAAAAATTTTTTCCTGTTCAAAATGTTGCCAAAAAGTTATTTTTTTCCAATATGTGGGTTACGAATGAGTTTCATTCCTTGAACTCTTGGGAAATTGTTCCCTGTATGGGTCCCTTTTTAAAATCTCAAATTTCCCAGAATGTATGGGCTTTTGTTCAGAAAACTGTTTTTCCCCCTTAAAAATTTATGGAAAAATTTTTTTTTTATTTTTTTGGCATATTTTTTAAATTTACTTATTTTTTTTAAAATACTTAAAATTACTTATTTCACGGGGTTAAAAACCAAAAGGGAGGTGGGGGAAAGGGAAAAGGCCCGGAGCTGGTTTTTCAGGGGGGTAGACCTTTCGAACGGGGGTATCAGTGGGTGTGGGTTCAAGGGAGGTCACTATGACTTCCTATGATTCATGTCCTTTTTAAAAGTTGGTATGTCCACGGGTGCCTATTTATAGATCAGGAAAAAATTAAATGATGATAAATATGTTTTGAATCGAAGTTGTTAGATGAAAACCCATGCTTTCAATGTGCCCGAATGCTTGAACACATATGGCTCAATCTAGCAAACTTCAGTCTGTGTTTTTGTCTCAGAGAAGACTGTTCCCATTTTTCAAAAAAATGTAAATGACAAATTCTTTGGGGGACTGGCAGTAGGAAATGTCCCTTGAGTTTGTTGGTTTTGGGGAAAATTTCCCCTTCTTTTTACTACCCAATCTTTTCAAAAAACAAATTAAGTATAGTTTTTTTACAGTGTTCACTCAACCCTTTGATCCTTCTTTGAAGGCCCCCCTGAGGTAATGGAATTTTGGGGTTTTTTAACCCGTTATTCAAGTGTTGGGGAAAACTCTTTTTTTATGTTAAAAAAATTGCCAGGTGATGTCCTTTGCCCCGTCTTTGAGTGTCTTTAGGGTCGCCTAGCCCCGGAAAATCCGTGGAAGGAATTTAAAGTCAAAAAAGAAAGTGATGGGTGCCCCTTTTTTGCTGGTCCTGTTCTTGTTCTAAATGCTTTTCCCTTTTTATACATTACCAAAATAACAGAGAAAAAAGACACAAAAAAGTGATTTGTCTTCGCCCCTTTCAAAGGCCCTGACAAAAAAATATATTTTTTTAAAAGCAGCATTTTTGTGTTTTCCGGGAGTTTTTTTTTCTTCCCCCTTTTGTTTCCGCTTCCGTTGTCCAAACCCAAAAAGGGTTTTTCCCACTTCACAGTAGCTTTTTTAAAATCTCTGCGAAATAGACCCACTCAGTCCTTTCTGGTGTGGCTTTTACCTTTTTTTGTGTTTTTTCACGGTTTTTCCTTTTTTTGGCTATTCTCTCCCCCCTGATCCCTTTGGGGGGGCATGAAATCACAGTAGCTAGCTTTGTTTTTTCCCTTTTAAAAACCCATTTAGATGGTTTTATTTTTTAAATTCTAGATTTGCTTTCCTGGATCAAAAAATTTAAAACAGGGCAATCTTGTAAAAACAAACAAACAAAAAAACCCCCTAACTTTTGGTTTTGAAAAGTGAGATCAATTTTGGTCACTTTTGTTTTTTTAAATTTCATGTAAAGTGAAATTATGAATAAACCCAACCCCTTTAAATTTATTTTTTTTTCATTTCCCCCCTTTAGTTTATAGTTTGATAACCACGGTTTTTCCCCCCAAAAATTTTGTTTAAAAGCTTATTCAAGGGGGTGAGTTTGTTTTTTAATGGGTTTGGTTTCTTTGCTATAAAATTTCCCACATTGTTTGGAGCACTTTTTTCAAGGGTTTTTATTTTTTTGTACAAAAATGGTCTGATGGTTTTCTCTCCCTTCTTAGAGGCAAAACCCAAGAAAAACACTTGGACCCCAACAATTTATAAGATAAGTTTTGATTTTCTTATTGTTCAGGTCTAGATTTTTGATTCTGTATGTCTGCCAATGATTTTGTGAAGGAAATAAGCCCCAAAGCTCAATATCGCTATCCCATTTGGAGGGGAAGGGGGCTTAAAATTTCCCCAAAAAATTTGAAATCTTGTAGAAATTGATAGGGGGGGAAAAGGAGAGGTTCATTTTTTGAATGGAAATTTTTGGTTTTTTTGGACAGGTGTTTTTTGTTTTTGTTTTTTGTTTTCTTCGGGAAAAACTTTAGGAAAAATTTTGTTTTAAAAAGGGGGGGGGAGCTCCCCTAAAGCAGGGGGGGGGTGAGTAGGATTTTGTGGGGGGGAAAAAGGGAAGTGGGAAACACTTAAAATTAATAGATAAAAAAACCCCTTTTTTAAAAAAGGGAAAAAAAAAAAATGGCTGGAGAGATGGTGGGGTTTTAAAGCACTGACTGCCTTTCCGAGGCCCCGAGTAAAATTCCCAAAACCCTCTGGGGCTCACAACCATCTGTAAGGAAAATTTAGCCCTCTTCTGGTGTGTCTGAAAACCCCCCAACATTTACTAAACTACATAAATAATTTAAAAAAATGTCTAAAAAAAGGAAAAAATGGGGTTAAGTCACAGTAAATTTGACAAAGGAACCCGTTAAGGAAACATTTTTAAATTGTAGATATAGTAAGCAGCCACCGTAAAAGGAGAAATGTTCCAGGCCTTTTTTTGGGGAAAACAAAAAAACAAGTTTAGAACTCATAAATGCAGCCCAATGGTTAGGACAATAGGATGAATGGGAACAGAACGGTAGGTACCAAGACTATGTGTTCTAAGGAATTTCATCCCTTGTGGCATTTTGGTCGGCTGTTGCCTTCACATCTGCCCTTAATCTAAGAATTTTATGAAAATTCTAAGGGGACTTTAGTCAATCCTGAGCAGTATCACTGGCTCTCACATCTCAGCACTACTGCTGTACGGGAATAATGTTTCAACCCAGCATCCTTTACCAGAGCCTAAAGGTGTAAATTGTCAGCAATGACCAAACCTTGAAGCATTTGGAAAAATAGGTTTGAGTGAAGTTGGTTTAATGTTTTTTTAGTGGCTTCAATGTAGAAAATTGAGGAAAGCATTTGAGTTCAAAAACCCCCTTTAAATGTTGAGCCAAGGTGTGGAACAAGAAAAATTTGTCTAAACTGCATTGACTGATGTGACCTATGGAGGCTGGCTTTTTAGGTTTAATTATTTTGTTTATTTTTTTTTAATGGGAACAAGAAAAAATGGTTGTCTAATAGCATTGACTGATGTGATTCTTACTGAGGCTGGACTTGTGAGATTTAAATTATTTTTTTATTTTTTTTCATTCCTTCACTTCTCTCCCCCCCCTCCCTACTCACAGAGTCCCCCCCCTAATTCTCTCTCCCCTTCTTCTCTGAGGGGTTGGTGGATGTTTGGGGTATCCTCAAACACCTGTCATCAAGTCTCTGCAGGTTTTGGGCACATAATCTCTCACTGAGGCCAACAAGGCAGACTTGTAGCGAACAAATTCCACAGACAGGAAGCATCCTAAGTACAGAACTGCTCCAGATATTGGGGGAAACACATGAAGACTCAGGAGACACATCTGTTTTACAAGCGTGGAGCCACCTAGCTCCAGCCCATGTACGCTCTTTGGTTTGGTAGATGAATTCCTGAGCACCCATAAATGTCCTGTTAGTTGTCTTTGTTGATAAACTTGTGGAGTTCCTACTCTCCTCAAGGCCTTTAATACTTCCTTCAACTCTTTCATAAGAGTTCCTGAAATTTGTCCAATGTTTGGCTTGTGTTCTATATGCATCTGTTTTGTAGCAGCGTGTGGAGCTTCTCAGAGGACTGTTATGTTGTGATTAAGTTTCTTGACCGTATTTGCCCTTACCTTCTTGATAGGATTTCATAAAAAATGTTAATGAGTAGATGTGCACCCTGAAGATTTAAAGTAGAATGTTGATTGTTTTTATATAAGAGCATAGGTTTGTTGATTCTTTAAGATTTTTTTGTAATTACTTTTAAGAAATTAGTAATTAATAATCTTTATTTGTAACCACATATGTGCCTGCCAGTATAAACAAAACAAATAAAACAAAAAACTGGCTGAGAAAATTACCTTGCTTGCTCTCTCCTTTGTTAACTTTATAACAAATTCATTAGTTAATAAATATCATGCTGGGTTTTGTGAATAATTTGTTTCCTTGTTAATTATAACAAGTTTGTTAGTTATAATACATGTGGGTTCTAATTAATAATTTATTTTTCTCTACCTGTGCTACATACCTTTTATAATTTTTTATGTAAAGATATGGGGAGAATATATGGCTTTTTGATAATTCACTCAAAAATGGAATGTACTCACATTGGAACTTTTACAGTGGTCAAAAGGATTTGCTAGAATATATAAGGTAAGGGAGAAAGATTAAAGTTGTTGGAGTCTACTCATTAGAGTTTTCCCTATCCACCAAAAATATGTGTACATGTATTTATGTAATGTACTTGGAGGTATGCTTTATCCACTCAATGTGAATGTATTTATCTGTCTGTCTGTAAGTAAGCATGTATGTGTGTATGCGTAATGTATGAAAGTTTTGGAATTTGTTCCACCCATAAAATCTGTATGTATGTATGTATGTATGTATGTGTGTATGAATGTATGTATGTATGCATGCATGCATATAAAGTGGTTGGATGTTGCTCATTGGAGCATGTTGAAGTTTTGTTTCATCCATCCTGTGTGGTGTGTGTGTGTGTGTGTTGTGTGTGTGTGTGTATGCATCATTTTTCCAGTTTTTCCCTTATTTTCCACCATCTTTGCTGGCCACCAAATAATTTTTCTGGATTTTACTGGCCCCCAAAAGTTTTTTCATTGGTCTCTGAGCCCCACAAACAAAAATTTCTCAGCCCCTCCACCTGAGAGCATCCTTCTTAACTCCAGCAAGTCTTCAATTCTATGGCCCATCCCCATTTACCCTGGATGTCAAAGCTGGTTTTTGGGCAAGAGACACACTCATGCCATGCGCAGAAAAAATAACACAAAATGTCAAAATGAAATTCGGGATTCATTCTCTCTCAAAAAAATTGGAGGGGAAATATATGAGCATGTAAATATTTGCTAAAATTAATGTTTGTGGGCTTCGGGAAAATGAAAATTGAAGCAATAAAGGAAAACAAGAAATTTGAAGGGAAATTCCCAGAGGGGGTAAACCAGGAAAAGAACAGGAACTACAGACACCGACATTATGAAAGAATCCAATAGATAAAGGAGAATCTAAGCTTAGAAAATTTGAAAGAAAAAAAATTGATACAGAATCAAAGAAAATGCAAAATCTAAAAGGTTCCATCAACAAACTTTGAAAATTTGGGGACACTATGAAAACAACCCCAAACCTAAAAATTTAATAGGAAAACTTAGGGAAGATTTGCAGCTCAAAAGACCCAGAAAACAAATTTAAACAAAATAAATGAATAAAATTTCCCTAACCTAAGAAAGAAAATGCTTGTACATGTACAAGAAGTTATGTAACATCAAACAGATTGGGATGGAAAATCCTCCCCACCACAAATAAATCAAACCAATAAATTTTTCAAAAATAAAGAAAAATATCAAAAGCTGCAAGGGAAAAAATTCCAAGTAATGTATAAATGTTGATGAATCAGATTAACCCAACTTCTCAACAGAAATTCCAACCCAGAAGAGTTTGGGAAAGATTTTTTTTTGGGGGAACCAAAAAGGGGACCCAGTCCAAAACTACAGTATCCCCCCAAATTTCACCCCATTCCAGATGGAGAAATCAAAATCCATAAAAAGAGTTAACATTTTCCCCTAAAAAAAACCCTCCTACTCCCAAGTTCAACAAAATCAGTAACAAAAAAGGGCCCCACTATTCAGGGAAAACGAACATCTTTCTCCCCTTTTGATACCGGCAGGAAAGAAATTAAAAAAAAAAAATTTCAAAAATTAAAAATATAAAGGAAAATTTTTCCCCCAAATGGGTTTATACATTAAGGAAAAACCCCAAAAAATACTTTTTTCACATAATAAAATCCCCCGAAAAAAACAACAAAAAAAAAAAACCTCCACCCCCCAAAATAGTTGACTTAAAAATCATTGGTCTTAATTTTTCTCAATAGCAATTCCCCAAATTTCCAAAAAAGGACACAGGGTAACAAAAAGGGGTGGGGGAAACCCAAAATCCTTCATTTTTTTAAAACACAAGAAAAAAATATCCCCAAAAAAAAAAGCCTTTAAAAACCAGAGTACGGTTTTGGGGAAAAAGTTTCCCCCCAAGAAAAATTAAACAAAAAAAAAGCAAAGGGGGGCCCTTTTTCCAAATTATCTAAAAAAATGGGTTTTTCAACCAAAGAATAAAAAAAATTTTAAGGGTCATTCCCCTATAAAAAAAGAAAAATCAACCAAAAAGAACTCTCAATTTTGAGCATTCATCCCCCAAATAAAAAGGTCCAAAAACTACACCCCTTTAATAACCCCACCCCCCACCAAATTTTTTTGGTTTTGGGGGGAATGAAAAAAAAATGACCCTAAGAGGGTTTTTATTTTCTAAATAGAAAAACTAATACCCAAAAAACCCCTTATATAAACCCCAAAATATATCCCCTTTTCCAGTCCCGATTTTTCCCCCCCAAAATTTAAAATTTTTTTTTGGTCAAATTTTAAAATCTCCAAAAATTACAAAACTTGGGGAAAACAAATTTTGCATCCCTTTTCTGATCCCCATGGATTCCTCGTTTTAACAAAACCCGGTAAAAATAAAGGGGGCCACATACATAAAAACTGAAATCTTTTTCCCCTCATTGATCATTTTGGGGGGGAAAAATCCAGAAAAAAAAATTTTAAAAAACTTTTTTAATCAAAAAAAATTTTGAGGGCCAACATACCCTATAACCCCCCACAAGGGGAAAAAAGAAATGTGGGAAAATTTTCCCCTTAAAACCTAATGCCTTTATTAAAAAATTGGAAACCAAATTAAACCCCAAAGAACCCCAAAACACCCCCAAAGGGGGGAGTAATGACAATAAGTAATAAATAGGTTTGGAGGTCAACCAGAAAAAAATTTAAAATGTCAAAATAAAAAAAAACCCAAGTGGTAATTTTTGGAAAGTCAACAAGGGGTCAACCTTAGGTAACCTAAAAAAACAGAGAGATATTCCCAGGGCCAAAATTAAAATAAAAAAGGGACAAACTCGTCCCAGGGGGTGGGGCCCAATCCCTGACAAAACTACGGGAGCTAATTAATTGCAGGCGGACCAGTAGGCGTCAATAAAGGAAAATTCTCCCAGTAGTCTAAAAACAAGCAGATAATCACAGTCAAGCTTTGGAACAGAGGTCAGACCCCCCCAAAAAGGGGGTTTTTGGGGGAAAGGAATTAAAGACAAATTTAAAAGGCAACACCTTGGAACCCAATTTTTCCCAAACCCTGGACCCCTCAGAACCCAAAAAAGAAAAAGGCCAAAAGGGGGAAAAGGGGGGGCAAACGGGGCTGGTCTGGGCCCTATATTTGTAGCGGGGAAAATTCCTTGTCTGCCTCATTGGGAAAGGGAGCCCCTAACCCGGGGGAAATTATGGGGGCCCCCCAGACAGAAAAGGGGGGGTTTATGGGGGGGGGGGGGGAAAAAAAATTTCTGAAAGGGGCAACAGGGGGGGGGTCAATTTTTTGGGTTTTTTTAAATTTATAAATTTTTTAAATTAATTAAAAAAAAAAAAAAAAGGAAGTAACCCCACGGGGGGAAATTTCAAAAAATCCTTATTTTATTTCCAAAGCTATATTCCAAAAAAAAAAAAAATCTAAAAAAAAATGTAAAATTTTCTAGAGGGGTAAAATTTAAAGTTTAAACCCCAAGATAAGGGGTTAAAAATACCAAAAGAACCTATAGCCCCCTAAGAAAATAGCCCATCTTAAAGTTCCCAACATGAAACCAAGGGGGCCACAGGGTTTTTTTAGGCCCATTTATCAGAATTAAAAAAAGGGGGATAACCAAACCCCTTCCCCAAATTTTTCTACAAAGTTGAAACTGAATAAACATTGGTAAACTCTTTTATGAAGCCCAAGCACCCTAAATTTTTTAAGCACACGACCCCAAAAGTAAAAGGGGAAATTTGGGGGAAAAAATTCCCCCTTTTTGAATCTTTGAATAAAAAAATCAAAAAAATACTTGAAATTGTAGCCAAAAACCCAAAAAACAAAAAAATTTTTTCCTATCAAATGGGCTGCTCCCAGGGATCGGGGGTTAGTTCATGAAAAAAAATTTTCAATACAATAAACAAATGAGCAAACCTAAAGAAGAAAAAAAAAATATCTTTTCTTAAAGGAAAAAAACCCTGTGAAAAAATTTTCCAACCCCCCCCTTATTTAATAGTCGGAAGATAGGGTTTGGTAGAGTAATGAAAATTAAAGGACCCAAGGGAATAAATTTTCAAAAAAAAAGAACACAAAAATTGCATTCACGGTTTTTTAAAAAGTATGAAAATAAAAAAAATTTATCCAGAGAACTCATACAGCTGTTTTTTCGCAAGGGCGGGTTTTAAAAAATTAACTAAAAAAAAATCAAAAAACCCTCCTTTTACAATAAAAAAGGATGAGAAAAAAGTTTTGGCCCCCAAAAAACACTTTACAAAATTTTTTTAAAATTTTAAAACATTTTGGGAAAAATTTAAAAATAAGAAAAAAAAAAACCCCCTTTTGAAAAACAAGTTTTTTGGGGGCTTTAAAAAAAAAAAATTTTCCCGAAGATATTTAAAAATGGGGAAAGATCCCCCCATGCTTATTGATCAGTAGGATTAAAAAAAAAAAAAAACCCCCTTTTTTACTAAAAGCAGTCTACAATTGGGTTTTCCCAATTCCCATCAAAATTTAAAACACTCTCCTTGTTTTTTCCCCGAAAGAAAATTTTAAACTTCGGGGGGGAAAAAAAAAAAAAGTCCAGAATAGTAAAATTACTCCAGGATAGTAAAAATAAAAGAGCTTCTGGGGGTAACCACCCTCCTGACTTCAAGCGTATTTTAAAAAATAAAAAAAAAAAAACTAAAATTGTATTGCCCTTTAAAAAGAAAAAGGGGTTTTTTTAAATTTAATTTTTAAAATTAAAGCCCTCAAAAAAAAACCTAAAAAAAAAAGGAAAAAAAAAATTTTGGGGGAAAAATCCAGAGTCTCCCCCAAAAGGGAAACTTTTTGAAAAAATTTTTTAAAAATATAGTTCAATGTTTCACAACCGGGGCTTTTTGAAAATTCTCTACCGGGGGAAATAAAAATAAAAATTTTCCCCCCTTCCTTTGTTTTTAAAGGGGGGTAAAATCCAGGGGAAATTTTTTAAATAGTATCCTTTTTGATTTTTCTTGGATTTTTTTTTTAGGGAAAAAAAGGTTTTTACATTTTTTAGAAAACCAAAAAAAAAGGGGGGAAAACCTGTTCTGTTTTTTTTAAAACTTTTATGAAGGCATAATAAAAAAACCCTTTTTTTTCCCCCTTTTTAATTTGCCTTTGTTTTAATTTTGTCTTCCTTTTATGTATTTAAAGCACAAATCATTTTGAAATTATAAAAGGCAGAAAAATTTTAAATTTAAAGGGGGAAAGGGGGGTTTTTAAAAGGGTCAAGTTTTTAAATTTTTAAAAAACCTACATATGAAATTTTTATTTTGAATAAAAGATTTTATACAAAAGGTTTTTTTTGGGGAAATTTACAATTTTATTATTTCTGTTTTTAACCCCCCCCCCCTTTTTTTAAAAAATTTTTAAAACCTTCAATGTAATTTTTTTTTTTTTTGGGGAAAAAGATAAATAGTTTTATCCCCAAATTTAAATAAGACCTAGTTTTTCCAAAAGGTTTTTAACCCCTTACATATCTAAAAACCCAGAAAAAGGGTCAGTAGATTTTAAAAAGCGCACAAAAATTTTTGGGGGCCTTCTTCATCTGCTTTTTCCCCTTTTCCCCTAGTCCCCCAAAAATTTTCTTCCTGATTTTTTTAAAAATGAAAAAAGAGCCTTTGAGACCATTCGGGTTAAGAGTTTGTCATACAAAAATTCTTTTTTGTGCCCTCTATTTGACTTTTTTTTATCTCCGGGGGGGTTTTGTTCATTTAAAAATTCGGGCCAAAAATGTGGGAAGGGGGGGTTTTCCCTCTTTTCCCCCCACACCCTCACCTTTTTCCCCACCCAACCAATTTTTTTTTAAAACCCTTCCTGCAAGATCGAACGGGAAAATCTTTTCCCTTTTTGGGGTGGGGGGGAAAAATTCAGGATTGTTTTGTTTTTTTTTTTCCCTAAAAAAATTAAAGGGCAAAATTTTTTTTAAGTGTTTTCTCAGCCATTTGGGGATTTCCCCCCCAGTTGAAAAATTTTCAGCTCTGTCCCCCTTTTTTTAAAAAAGGGTTTTTTTTGGTTTTCGGGGGTCTAATTTTTTGAGTTTTTTTTTTAAAAATTGTATTTTAGCCCCAAAAATTTTGGTTGTGGATTGGAAAAGATCTTTTCAATTTTTTGGGGGTTGCTTTTTTTCCCCTTTGTTACAGCCCCCTTTTTGACCCCCAAAAATTTTGCATTTTAAAATGACCCCCCCTTTTTAAAAATTCTGAATTTGAGAAAAGCCATTGGTGTTCTTTCGGTTTTTCCCTTTTCCCGGGGGCCCGGGTTTTCCCCAAGGTTCTTCCCCACCTTTTCCCCCCCAATTAGTTTTATTTGTATCGGGTTTTATGTGAAGGTCCTTTATCCATTTGGGACTTGATTTTTGAAAAAAGGGGGAGAAAGGGGAAGGACGATTTGCATTTTTCCACATTTTTTTGCCCCCAGTTGAAGGCCACCCCCCCTTTTTTAAAAAAAAGCCCCCTTTTTTTCCCCCCTGGATTTTTTTTAGCTCCTTTGGGTCAAAGATCAAGTTAACCCCTTTTTTAAAAAGGGGGGTTGTGGGGTGGGGGGGTGGTAAAGGGGGGGGGGGTGGGAAAAGGGGGAATTGAAGGCCTTGGCAGGGGGTTTGTGAGTCTCGATTTTTGGAAGGGGGGGAAAAACCTTTTGACTGATTTTTTTCGGTTTTTCTGCTTGGGTTGGGGACAGGGGGTTTGGGGCAAAAAGGGGTTTCCCGCTGGGCGCCCCCTTGGGCTTGGGAGGGGGGAAATGGGGCCTTATTTTGCTTTTTGGCAATTTAAAAAATTTTTTTTTGGACCAGGGGGGGTTTTTCCCCTTTGGGGGGGTTTCCCAAAATTTCCCCAACTGGGGGGGGGCCTAAAAAAAAAAAAGGGGCCTGGGGGAATAAAAAAGGGGCTGGCTTTTATGAGAACCCAGCCAGCCCATGTTGCCTGGGGCCCCCCGGGGGGGGTTTAAAAGAGAGCTCGGGCCCCCAAAACCCCCAAATTGGGAACCCCCCCCTTTTTTGTTATCCCCCCTTTTGGGCTGGAAGGCTGTTTTTTTGTTTGAAAAGGGGGCCCCGGGGGGGGAAAAATTTTTAGAAAGAGGGGCACCGGCAGGGGTTCCAAAAAATTCTTGTTGGGCTGTTTTTTTTTCCCCCACCCCCTCCAAAGACACGGGAGTGGGGGAGTCTTGACTGCTTACTCTGCAATGCCCTGGGCAGAAGAAAAGGGGCCCTGCCCAGGGGGGGAGTTTTCACTGGGTTGAATTCCAAGGGGGGGCCCCGGAAACCTTTTTTTTTGGGGGGATCCCCTGGGGGAGGTTGGGGTGGCCCCCGTGGGGGGGGCCCTTTTTTTGGGCCCCAACCCCCTTTGGGGGCCTAAAAAAAACCAAAAGGGAAGGTTGAGGAAGGACCAAGACTGGGGGGTGGTGTGGGGTTTTTGAAAGGGGGGCCGAAAGGGGCCCACACCAAAGAAAGGAAAATTTTGGGGGGGGGAAGAAAGATTTCCTGGCAGCACTGGGGGGGGGGGGAGTTTGGGGTTATGTACGTATTAGAAAACCCAAAAAACCCCAGCTATTTTTGCTTAAAAAGGGGGAAAGGGTTCCCCCATCGGGGGAATCTGAGAAGTTTTCCGGGGGAAAAAGAAATAAGGGCACTGCAGTCCAGGGGAAAAGTAGGGTTTGTTTTTTAAAGGGCCCTTTTCTCGGGGGCTTCCCCCCAAGGTTTTTCCCCAAGAAACATTAGAAAGCCAAAAGGGGTTTCCAAAAAAAGAGTTTATTTTTACAAAAAAATGTAGAGGAAAATTTGGAAAATGTACCCCCCATGAAATCAGGGTTAGACCTGATTAAATTTTGGGGAAAAAAGGGGGGGAAGGGTCCCCAGTTTTAAAATTTTAAAAAACCCCCTTCCCCCCCCCCCCCCCCCCTGAATTTTCCCCCCCCCCCCCCCTTCCCCCCAATAAACCCCCCCCCCCCCCCCCCCCAAACCCCCCCCCCCCCCCCCCCCCTTTTGGGGCCCCTGGCCGTACAAAAACCCCCCTACCTGGTTTTTTTGGGGACCCCTTCCCAAAACAACCTTTAAACCGCCCCGGGAGGGGGCCGGAAAAGGGGACAAGGGCAAAAATCCCTTCCCTTGGGGTTTGGGTTTATTCCCAACAGCCCCTTTCTAAAAAAACCAAGATTTCCCAGGGCCCTCCCCAAAGGAGGGGAAGAGGGGGGGCCCCAATAGCTAAAACCATGGGTTTAAATTTAAAATTTTTAGGAAAATTTAGGCCGGAAAGGCCCTTTTTGGTCAGGTCCCTCTTAAAGGGGATAAAAGGGGGGGGCTTTTAAAGAATCTTTGGCCTTTGGAACCTTTTTGGGTTTTGGTGGCTGAACCCCGCCCTTGCCCAATCCAAGGGTTTGGGCCCAGACCGCCGGGCCCCGGGGGGGTGGGGAACCCCCACCTTTGGGTTTTCCCGGGGGGTGGGGGTTCCAAGGGGGGGGCCCCGGGGGGGGGCCAACTTTTTTCAGGGTTTTCACAGGTATGTGGTTTTTTTTGGGTTTTTCAATTTATTTGATAAATTTCCCCTGCCTATCTCTGCCCCAACCCCATGCAATTTTTTTTTTTTTTTTTTTGGTTTTTCGGAGACGGATTTTTTCTGTATAGCCCTTTTTTCCCCGGGGAAACACTCTTTTAACCGGGCGGTCGAACTCAGAAATCTGCCTGCCGCTGCCTCCCAAGTGTGGGATTAAAGGCGTGCACCACCATGCCTGGCCACCATGCAGTTTTTATCACTATTGCTCTGTAGTACAGCTTGGGGTCAAGGATGGCGATTGAGTCAGAAGTTCTATTATTGTTGAGAATAGTTTCTCACTATTTTGGGTTTTTGTTATTCAAGATAATTTGAGAATTTTCTTTTTCTAACTCTGTGAAAAATTGAGTTGTGATTTTAATGGGGATTGCATTGAATCTGTAGATTGCTTTTGGCAAGATGGCCATTTTACTGTATTGATCCTGCTAATCCATGAGCATGGGAGATCTTTCCATCTTCTGAGATCTTCTTCCATTTCTTTCTTCAGTGATTTGAAGTTCTTGCATACGGATTGCTCATTTTGCTTGGTTAGATTCACCCCGAGGTATTTTATATTATTTGTGACTATTGTGAGTGGTGTCATTTCCCTAATTTCTATCTCGGGCCTGTTTTATCTTTCAAATAAGTAAGGGCTACTGATTTTTTTTGAGTTGATTTTATATACAGCCACTTTGCTGAAGTTTTGTTTTATCAGTTCAGGAGTTCTCTGGTGGAAGTTTTTTGGGTCACTTAAGTGTACTCATCATATCTTCTGCAAATAGTGATATTTGAATTCTTCTTTCCTATTCATATCCCTTTGACTTCTTTTTGTTGTTTAATTGCTCTGGCTAGGACACTAGTACTAAACTGAATAGGTAGGGAGAGAAGGTAGCCTTGTAGAGTGCCTGATTTTTAGTGGGATTGCTTCAATTTTCTCTCAGTTTAGTTTGATGTTGGTTACTGATTTGCTGTATATTACTTTTTACTATGTTTAGAATGGGTCTTAAAATCCTGATCTTTCCAAGACTTTTACCATGAAGGATGTTGAATTTTGTCAAATATTTTCTCAGCATCGAGTGAGATGATCATGTGGGTTTTTTTCTTTGACTTTGTTTATACAGTGGTTTTACGTTGAGGATTTCTGAATATTGAACCATCCCTGCCATTCCTGGGATAAAGACTACTTGATCATGATGGATGACTTTTGATTTGTTCTTGGATTCGGTTTGCTAGAATTTTATTGAATATTTTTGCATTGATATTCATAAGGGAGATTAGTCTGAAGTTCTCTTTCTTGGTTGGGTCTTTGTGAGGTTTAGGTATGAGCATGATTGAGCTTCATAAACGATCTAGGTAGTGTTCCTTCTGTTTCTATTTTGTGGAAAGTTTTGAGAAGAAATTGGTATTAGGTCTTCCTTGAAGGTCTGATAGAATTCTGCACTAAAACCTTTTGGTCCTGGGATTTATTTGTTGGGGAGACCTTTTAATGACTGTTGGTATTTCCTTAGGGGTTATGGGACTGTTTAGATGATTTATTTGTCCTCATTTAACTTTTGGTACCTGGTATCGTCTAGAAAATTGTCCATTTCATCCAGATTTTCCAGTTTTGTTGAGTATAGGCCTTTGTAGTAGGATCTGATGATTTTTTGAATTTCCTTGATTTCTGTTGTTATGTCTCCCTTTTCAGATATGATTTCATTAATTTGGATACTGTTTTTGTGCCCTCTGGCTAACCTGGCTAAGGGTATATCTATCTTGTTGATTTCTCAACTAACCAGCTCCTGGTTTTGTTGATACTTTTTATAGTTCTTTCTGTTTCTATTTGGTTGATTTCAGCCCTGAGCTTGAGTATTTCCTGCTGTCTACTCCTCTTGGGTTTATTTGATTCTTTTTGTTCTAGAACTTTTAGGTGTCATGTCAAGTTGTTTAGTGTATGGTATCTTTGATTTCTTTTTAGGCACTTAGAGCTATGAGTTCTTAGCACTGCCTTCATGGAGTCCCACAAGTTCTTATATGATGTGTCCTCATTTTTGTTAAATTCTAAGAAGTCTTTGATTTCTTTCTTGATTTCTTTCCTTGACTAAGTCATCACTGAGTAGAGCATTCTTCTGTTTCCATGTGCATGTTGGTTTTCATTGTTTTTGTCATTATTAAAGACCAGCCTTAGTCCGTGGTGATCTGATAGAATGCAAGGGATTATTTCAATCTTTTTGTATCTGTTGAGGCTTGTTTTGTTACAAATTATATGGTCTATTTTGGAGAAGATTCCATGAGATGCTGAGAAAAAGGTATATTCTGAAATCCCCCACTATTATTTTGTGAGGTTTAATGTGTGTTTTGAACTTTGGTAAAATTTCTTTTATATATGTGGGTGCCCTTGCATTTGGAGCATAAATATTCAGAGAGTTTCACCTTGGTAGATTTTTCCTTTGAATGAGTATGAAGTGTTCTTTCTTATCTTTTTTGATTACTTTTGGTTGAAAGTCGATTTTATTTGATATTAGAATGGCTACTCCAGCTTGTTTCTTGGGACCATTTGCTTGGAAAATTGTTTTCCATCCTTTTACTCTGAGGTAGTGTCTGTCTTTGTCACTGAGGTGTGTTTTCATGTATGCAGCAAAATTCTGGGTCCTGTTCGTGTATCCAGTCTGATAGTCTGTATCTTTTTATTGGAGAATTAAGTCCATTGACATTAAGAGATATTAAAGCAAAAATGATTGTGGCTTCCTATTATTTTTGTTATTAGAGTTAGAATTATGTTTGTGTAGCTATCTACTTTTGGAGTTGTTAGAAGATTACTTCCTTGCTTTCTCTAGGTTGTCTTTTCCCTCCTTGTGTTGGCGTTTTTCATCGATTATCCTTTGAAGTGCTGGGTTTGTGGGAAGATATTGTGCAAATTTGGTTTTTTTCATGTAATACCTTGTTTTCTCCATCTATAGTGATTGAGAGTTTTACTGGGTATAGTAGTCTGGTTTGGCATTTGTGTTCTCTTAGGGTCTGTATAATGTCAGTCGAGGATCTTCTGGCTTCTATAGTCTTTGGTGAGAAGTCTGGTGTAATTCTTATAGGTCTGCCTTTATATGTTACTTGACTATTCTCCTTACTGCTTTTAGTATTTTTTCTTTGTTTTGTGCATTTGATCTTTTGATTATTATGTGATGGAGATATTTCTTTTCTGATCTAGTCTGTTTGGGTTCTGTAGGCTTCTTGTTGTTTATGGGCATCTCATTCTTTAGGTTAGGGAAGTTTTCCTCTATAATTTGTTCAAGATATTTAGTGGCCCTTTAATTTGGGAATCTTCAGTCTTATCTATACTGTTATCCTTAGGTTATAATTCCCTGGGATTGAAGTTACCACGGGTTTTGCATCATACTATGGTTGGGTTTTTACTGGGTAAGATAGTCTAGGTTGGCATCTGTGGTTTTTACAATTTGTAAGATATCTTTCTAAGGCCTTCTAGCTTTGAGAGGGAAATTGGTCTGAAATTTGCTTTCTTTCTGAGTTTTGTGTTTTAGGTATCACATTTACATAGAATTAGTTTGTAATGTTTGTCTGATTCAAGTTTGTGCAACAGTTTGAGGAGTATTGGTATTATTATTCATTATAAGTTTCAGAATCCTGTCGTGAAGCACATATAAACAGAGAGAAACATTTTCAAACATAGAGAAATCACATACAAACCCCAAACAGGAAATCATAGTATATAAGTAAAAGACCGGTAAGGAAAAAAGAAGCCTCCAAAAATACCTTGAGATCACTTTGTGTTGGCTATATATTGCTGGATATGAGATCTACCTTTCAATGTTGTTTATATGCCAATATAACTTTGTTTTAAAAACCTAAATTTTCTTTTGCCTGTATTTTTCATTTGGAGATGGATTCAGGTTTATGGATGAAATCTTCTGTCCCTAATCCCCATTCACCTATGGGACACCATTTGGTTTAGACCTGTTCTGACCCTGTGCATACTGCCACAGTTTCTCTGCATCCATGAGCCTCTTTTGTCTGGAAGACATAATTTCCTTGGCTCTATCCATATCATCTGGTTCTTACAGTCTCTCGAATTTTTTTCGCTTAGAGTCCCGTGAACCCAGGGGAGGGTGGGTGTTTGATATTAACATTCCATTAAGGATTCAGAGATCCAAGGTCTCTCTCTGAACATTGTTCAGAAGGGTCTCTATGTTAGTTCTCATCTCCTACAAGAAGGAGGCTTACTTGATAATAGCTGAGCAAGACATTGATCTAGAAGTCAGGTTTTTTTTAGTGTTCCTTTAGGAAAACTGAGAAAATATGGTCTATCTCTTCTCAGGTTTTTGGTTACCAAAACTTTTATTCAGCTTAGATTGTTGGGAATTTGTAACACAGTTTGCATGCATGTCAGGCTGTAACGTTGCCTATAAGACCGTGACTGGGAGGGTGTGAAGATTCAACTGCTCTAAACTGAAATCAGTCTCTGAAATTTTCCTTAACATCTGCTCACTCTCCTGTCAGAGGATTAAAAACCACACAAGGAACTAAGAACTAGAGCAAGGAGAGGTGAGAACAGTATGTGATAAGAAAGCACATTTGCAGTTCAGTACAATGAGAATTCAAAGAAACTACTGTTACTAAGAAATAGAGGCCAGGCTGAAGCATGGGGGTGGAGGGAAGACAGCCTTCAGTAAGTTTATTCCTTGGACTGAAGTTTCCATGAGATTTAATATCAATATGCCATCATGGTTGGATCCTGGTCATTTTGACATTGATGTTGGTTAAGACATTGAATATTACTGATAACCATTTAGAAACTGAGACTTCTTCTGTAAGAAACATCATTCCATACACCTGCTCCTAGCACTGTTTGCTTAATTTCATATTGTCTTAGGGTCGATGAACCTGGGAAAAATGAAATTTCTTTTTATTTTGTCTGAAACAGCAAAGTTGGAACCATGCAAAATCTTTTTTTCTAGAGCAAATTTAGTTTCTTTCCAGGTAATTTTTGTCTTTATTAAGTGAATGTTTTCATTGACAATGTCATCCATGTATATGATGTATTCTGATTTTTCCTGTTCTAATCCCTTTTATATGTCTCCTAATCATACCATCCCAAAAATTCCATTCTCTCATCTGTGTTTTTTGTTTTGTTATTTTCCATTGATTTTAATCGAAGTTCTTTATATGAGCATGTGATTGTATCTATAGGACCTTGTTGGTCTCACTGGTGGGTACACAAATATATCCAGTTAGTCTCCTTCACAGAACATGAGGAGTTCAGTCCCAACAGACATATCTCTGTCACAGCACTTGTATACATGGCCCATGGAATATTAGAGAGTCCATAAAGATTGTAAGAGACAAAAACCAGGAAGACTTCAGTGAAGTCTTCTTGTAGAAATTGTCAAAGAAATGTCTTTTTAATTTTTTGAAAAAATAAACCGGATCTAAACAATGCAATATAGGTGAATATATTAATGAGGAATGGCAATATTTCCAAGGATCCCATCTATAGACAGAAAAGTAAAGGAAAATAATGACGACTAGAAGAAAGGGTATTCCTCAATCACAGGTATGAGCCCATTCACGGAATGCACAATGCTGAGTGGTTAGACATGTAATTTTTCAAATAAGTTTTTATTGTACAAGTAATTCATGGTCTTTCCACTGCAAGAGACATATTTACTATGAACCTGGTAAATTGTGCAATGCATGTTCTTGGTTTATTTTTCACTCTAAGACTATGGAAAATTATCATGTCCGTGTAGCTCTAACACCTCAGAACAAAATCATCTCCTTTATTAGACAGAAAACCACAACTGGTGAAATTACAGAGAACACCTAACTGTGTAGTTCTTAGCCCCAACTGATATATCTGCAAGGCAACTCCTGCAGAAGAGGGAGCAGAAAGACTAAATGCCATAAGACCTGAAAATCTTGTGTAAGATTTTGTCTCCTAGAAAAGACAGGGAAACCACTTGAGTAGTACCTCAAAAATATGGCTGCCTAAGAAGACCTGAAGAGGAACAACATCAGTAGATACACTAATGTGGAAGGAGAATTTCTGTCAGATCACCAGCCCTAGATGATGAACAATCAACAACTAAGAAATGCTGAGAGAGTTAGAATCACTTTTCTCTAGGGATGGCCTGTAGTTTTTCATGCAATGTCACATGGTGAGCATCAAAGTCATGAAGAAACAGCACTACATGGACTCAGCAGAATGTGTTTACATATTTATGCACATATATTCACATGTATGTATATAACAAAGAAAATCAAGTGATAATTTTGTCAGTGAGTAGGGGAAACAGAATATGGGAGTGGTTTAAAGGAAGAAAATGGGAGAAACCGGTATAATCACCGTTTAAGCTCATGAAAGTTTGTGTTATGGAGGTAATATATAAATTATATTATGTACTTCACATATAAACTGAAATGACATTAGACAAATAAAATGATTGTTTATACAGAACAGAAAATTTAAGAAGAAAATGAAAGTCTTTTTCCTAACCGTACGTGAAACACTTGCAAATAGAATTGAATGTGCTTAAGATGTGTAATTTGGGTATATACCCAGGAGGGGTATAGCTGGGTCCTCAGGTAACACCATGTTCAATTTTCTGAGGTATCGCCAGACTGCTTTCCATAGTGGTTGTACCAGCTTGCAATCCCACCAACAATGGAGGAGTGTTCCTCTTTCTCCACATCCTCGCCAACATCTGCTGTCACCTGTGTTTTGGATCTTAGCCAATCTGACTGGTGTGAGGTGGAATCTCAGTGTTGTTTTCATTTGCATTTCCTGAAAGAATACACATGGTATGCACTCACTGATAAGCGGATATTAGCCCCAAAACACACAATACCTAAGATGCAATGCATAAACCTCATGAAACTCAAGAAGAAGGAGGAAGACCAAAGTGAGGGTGCTTTTGTCCTTTTTAGAACGAGTATCAAAAGATTCAACCAGAGCTCCCAGGATCTAAACCTCCAGCCTGAGAACAGACCGGCAAGCTGTCCTCTGAGAGGCTCTAACCAGCAGCTGACTCAGACAGATACAGACATCCAGAGCCAAACAGTGGATGGAGCTTGAGGACTCTTATAGAAGAATAGGTGGAAGGATTGTAGGCCCTAAGGAGATAGGAACTGCACAGGAAGATCAACAGAGTAAATGAACCTGAACCCTTGGAGCTCTCAGAGACTGAATCACCAACCGTGGAGCATACCTAGTCTACACAGATCTACCTCCATGGGCTGAACCTAGGCCTCCCTGCACATATGTTGTAAATGTGCAGCTTGGTTTTCATGTAGGTCTCAAACATCTGGAGTGGGGGCTATCCCAAAACATGCAGCCTGTATATGGAGTACGGTCTTCTTAAAAAAAAAAAAAAAAACAGTTGTTCAGTTATTCATGGAATATTATTTTTTTATATCTCTTGTATTCAGTTTGCAACTACTTCATTGAGAATTTTTGTATGTATGTTCATGAGGGATACTGGACTATATCTTATATATTTTTGTTGGGTTTACACTTGATTTCACTATGTCAATATTATTTGCTTTGTGAAGAAAAAAAAAAAGATGTGTAATTTGGTGACTTTTGTACACATCTACATTATGAATTACCTGAAAGCTCATAAAAACACAAAACAGGAAATCATTATACATAAACAAAAACAAGCATTGTAAGCAAAAACTGCTTAAAGTGTCAGTGGGTTCATTTTGTGTTGTCCAGACACTGCTGTGCCTGAGACTTGCCCTTTAGTTTGCTTTCATAGCAGTGTGTCTTTCTTGGAAAAGCTAATTTTTCCTTTTCAAGTGTTTATCAGTGTGTGATAGCTTCTGGATTATAAATGAGGTCTTGTGTCTACATTGTCTCTCAGCACTGGGACATGATCTCACTTAGACCTGTACTGGCTCTACACATGCTGCCACAGTTTCTGTGCGTCCATATTTGCATCAGACATTTGTCTGGAAGCATAGTTTCCTTGGTGTCATTCTTCTCCTCTGTCTCACACAATCTCTCCAACTCCTGTTCCTCTATGTTCGCTGAGCCTAGAGAGGGCAGCCATTCCATTCAGGATTCAATATATTCAGATCTTCCTCTGCACATTGTTCATTTGTATTATTTCTCATATTATGCAGGAGGAAGCTTCTTTGATAATACCTGAGCAAGATCTTGATCTAGTAATCATTTTATTGGTATCTTCCTTTATAAAAACCTTATCACCCAGACGTTGTTCTGTTTCCCTGGAATCGTCCATCTGAAGGGACAACAGTTGAGGTTCTCCCTATAAAAGCTTTCCCTGTTACTCGCCTGAATTCTTACCCAAGAGCATGAAACTTCACTGCATACTCCATTTCCTACCGTGTAGGAAACAAGGTGGGCGGGTGCCCGGGGCCCCAAAGCCTCCCGCGTGGAGGCTGAGGTGGCCCGCTACTGGGACGGGGTCTCACCAGCAGGATTCAGGCCCACGTCCGTCCACAGTGGAGGCAGAGCAGGCTGAAGCAGAGGCCTGGGTTTGGGAGGACTTCCCGCCAGGACGCTGTAGTTCCCACATGGTCGAGGCAGTCGCAGAGTAGAAGTAGGCCCACGCAGACACGTGGAATTGAGTTTCCCTGAACTAATTTTATTGACGAGAATGGTGAATCTGGTGCGCTCCCCCTGAAAAGCCAGGAGGGGCTCCCTTATATTGGGAAGTATCAAGGGGAGGAGTTAGGGAGGGGAAAACTTAATTACCTAGTCCCCCCGGCCTCATTAATATGCAAACCTCAAGGCAGAGGGTTTTAGGCACGCCCCTTACCAGTGTCTTATGTGACTTAAGGGTACAGGTGACATGGAAGGTGGGTCTGGGGCCTGTCTAGGCCAATGACAGCCCTTCCATGGCCCAACACCACCCATCTGCTCTGCATGCATTTCAAGAAACCTACTGGCTCCAGGATACAAACTAAGCCTCTCCCCTCCCATGCCCCTGGCCAACAACTTGCCTTAAACCAATAGAACTAAACTAACACAAAGACACAATGACACAGAAACACACACACATACACAAGCGCGTGCACACACACACACAGACACTATAAAATGACCTTAAAGCCAATATTACAAAGACGGCAAAGGCCTTTAATAATGAAATGAATATATTCCTTAAAGAAATCACAATCAAACATGTGAAAGAAATTCCAGGCAGATGAGACAGCATATTCCATCACTTTATAGTTTCAGAAGAGTGTTGGTTCAGGTAGCAAATGCCCCAGTGTGTGGAGGGACAGTCATTGATTTATTGAAGAAGAATCTCATCATGAAACTCCCACCGTTTTTTTTTTTTTCTTCTGAACCCCAAATACATTTTCTCCCAGCACATTCTCTTTGAACAGTTTCCTCAATCTGAGTTCTGGATTTTCTGACAGAAATTTTGCATCATCAGGTTAATTTCCCAGATTGTGGCACCATGAAAGATATACTTTTTTCTCTTCAGATTATCTCCAGTTGTACAATGGATCTGTCTCTGGCTGCCCCTGGCCTCAAAGACCAGAATCAGAAGGGCCATGAGGACCATGACAGCAATCCCCATCCTGATGAGATTCTCCATTGTGTGATCCTGGTTCTCTGGGGCTGTGGATTTAGACAAAGAAGTTCCAGAAATTAGGGATGTTCCAAATTCCTGCAAGAAAACTAAGTGTCTACCCAGGGCCCATGTTTTTTCTGGACAGAACTTGGTTCTACTGTTTCCTATGCTATGACTTGCAATTTTCTTTATTGACCTGTCTTTGGTTTGGGCATGTTCTAGGATGGACAGAACGTCACAGATGGTCCTGAGAATAGAATAAGAGGAGTAGAATATATGTTTACTTAAGAGACTTTATTGTTTCTTCTGAGTTCCACTTTGTCATTTATTGTAGTTGTCCATCATTCTTATCATATAAGCTCATGGAATTCTGGGATGACTCTTTCCTGTGGCATAGCTGAGTTTGTTTTCCTATTCTTACTCAATTCTTTAATACCATTGTTCTAATAGAAGATCAATGACATACCAGTGAAACCAGCAAATTCAGAGTATAACAGTTCATTTCAGGCAGTGGTCCCTACATCACTGCTCTTAGCTGGCATAGAAGAATACTTAGTGTGGTTTCCATGGTGAGCCCATCAGAGTTTGTACAGACTCAGATTCTCAGTGGTCTTTTGGTGTTTTTTCCTTGTCACACTCAGAACCTTCCATTTCTCAATTGATTTGACCATTTCTCTGGTCTGTCTCTGTCTCTCCTTCTTCCTCTCTCTCTCCCCTCTCCCTCTCCCTCTATCCTCTCCCTGTCCGTCTCCCTCTCCCTCTCTCTCCTCTCTCCCTCTTCCTCTCCCCTGTCCCTCTCCCCTCTCCCTCTTCCTCTCTCTCCCCCCTCTCCCTCTCCTCTACCCTCTCCCTCTCCCTCTCCCTCTCTCTGTCTCCCTCTCCCCCTACCTCTTCATATTCCCCTCCCTCTCCCCCTCCTCCCCTCCCTCTCCCCCTCCCTCTCCACCTCCCTCTCCACCTCCCTCTCCACCTCCCCCTCTCTCTCTCTCCTCTCTGTCTCCCCCTCCCCTCCCTCTCCCCTACCCCTCCCTCTCCCCTCTCCCTCTCCCCTCTTCCCTCTCCCCTCTCACCCTTCCTTTCCCTTCTCCCTGCCCTCTCCCTCTCCCTTCCTATTCCCCTCCCGCTCCCCTTCCCCCTCCCCTCCCTCTCCTCACCCCCCTCTCTTTGTAAATTCAAGTGTGCCTCAGAAAATATACGTTGATCATAAGTTAGTGGGTTTTCAACCTCTTAGTAACCCAAATAACAGGGCTAGTACTTATTATGCATAGATCCAAGACTGACACATCTAAGATTTACTTATCTCGACTTTACAAATAATAGTTATTAATACAACAGGACATGTTACACATGAGTAACATCACTTCAATCCGAAGAGTTCCCACACCAACTTTCTCTTGTTGAGATAGGTGCACTAAGGCCTTGGAGAAAACATTCTTAGCTATCACCTCTCTAGTAAAGGTTGAACACATACAGTCACATTTCCTCTATTTCTCTCTGGAGGGAAAGGTTGCAGACTTCACAAAGAAATAGAGTTTGATTGCAATTGGTGGATCTTATTTTGCTTGATGTGAAGCTTGTTTTGGTGTAGTTCTTATGGTGAATTCAGTGTGATAGGGTTAAGTAATGGATTTGAATATGATGTGAACAGAAAGATAGTATAGCAGGGTTTGTGATTATTACACCAAGGCTGTATCTTCTCCTGGACTCACCATTATCCATGACTACACTGAGAGCAAGAATCTGACAGTGATTCTGTGAATCCTGTCTATTTGAGGTTGAGAAGAAGAGGTTAGCACTGGGGACCAGTTCCTGTTTAGGATTCTTTATCTTTCGGTGTCCTCCCCAATATTCTCTTTCAAAGTACATGAAATCTCTGGGTTCCATTAACAGGGAGCATAGTGTGCACCTCTAGAATGATTCAGACTATCCCCCACCATCATAAGGGTGAATACCCATCTGACTGACACTGCAGCATTTCAAACCCTATGCTAGCTAAGTATTGTTGTAATTGAGAATGCTGAGACACCACTTCAGTTCAGAGAGATAAGGATCACCTCAACTTGAACCATGAGCTCCACAGTCATTGGTCTATTATAAGATGAGGATAGATGAGTGCAGGCATCTATAGCACCTGAAGATGCTCCTAAGTTTGGACATCATAGATATCAGAGAATCTTAGAATTAAGCCCCATAAGCTAGCCTCAAGGAACCTAAATCCTCTTCCATGACCATTTGAAACACCCCTGCCTTGTGTCCACAGACTATTGGCCAGACCCACTGCAGAATCAGATTCTGGAGATGTCAGTTGTCAGGAGAGGTCACAAGCATCACTAACACAACTTTGATAAGTGAATCAAGCTTCTCTCATTACACTGAGAGAACCAGCAGCCCAGAAAGGGAAGGGCTCATCCAAGTCAGGATCTCCAGAAGCAGCTGTATCAAGCCCATAAGTAGCTATCACATATGTGGGTCTACATTCCAACACAGAGTTTATTTGCACTCTTGGGCATGACTCTATGCTTGCCAAATGCTTGTTTCTTAGGAGCTTTAAGGGGAGGTGACAGTCTGGGTTCCTTGCTCACAACCTTACCCACCTGACACATCATCCAGCCTGAACCTAAATGTCTCTCTTTGGGAGCTACTTTCTGTAGTCCAATAGTTAAGCCCCAGCCTCTGGGTTCCATTAGCAGAGAGTGTAGTGAGCATGCCTAGAATGATTCAGGGATCCCTCACATTCATGAGGGTGAATACTCATCTGATTGACATCTGCAGCATTTCAAATTCTATTGCAGCTAATAATTGTTGTAAATGGATAATGTTGGTCTCTTTTTTGGGATATTTGTTGGTCTCTCCTACTTAAAAGCTGAAATGCCTGAGAAATGAGATTTTTGATTACCAAGAGCTGTTTATTAGGCTCCTGCGTTTACAGCATGTTCTCGATGCAGAGGTGCCTGATACTTACAGGTTGGGGGATGGGCCTTTTGGGTTCCCAGCTGGAGGCTTCAATGGGTCCTAGGAAACAGAACAAGAAGAAGATGTTCTTCCCGCTGCCTGTCCTACATATGCCCTGTAATCTGCCTTAGGATGGAGTGAATATTACATGAAGGATCGTTGCTGGCATACAGTTCTGTGCTAACATGTGCTTCTACTCACTAAGTCTTCCATTTGTCTCCTTAATCCCACCCAAATCAAGAGCTGTGTTAAAGTGTGAACTGTGACTCATGCTGAGATGTCAGGATCACCTCACCTGAGACTGTAAGTTCCACAGGGGCACTGGCATATGACAACAGGTAGAGAGATGAGTCTTGAGAACCATAGCACCTGTAGGTGCCTGACTGATGGAAGGTCTCAGCATTCATGGAGAAATCTGCCTGGAATTGCCGGTCTTGGGACATTGATTTTAGTCGCAGCGGTGGCTGGGCTGATCCCTCCTTGGACAGAATGAAAGTGTCCACACTGTACATTGACCAACACAGCAGGGTCACATTCTCTCCTGAGTGTACTGTGGAGTTAGGCTTCACTGAGAGGAAAGGAGTGTCAGAAAGCTGTCCTAAAGGGGAGAGGGATGATGAGAGGCTGGCTTCCTTGTTCTGAGTTCAAACCACACATGATTCCACCTTGAGAACCTGGGTCTCTCTCTCTTTTCTCTGACTGAGCTCAGCTCCTGCTCTCCTCTTCCTGCATCTTTTCCTGCCTAAGATTCCCATCTCTCATCTCACCCTCAGCTCCTCAGCTCCCCCATGAGAGCCTGAGCAGAGGCTAGGTACCTGATTGAATCTCTGTAGATCCTCACCTGTGATCAGGATGTCCAGGGTGTCACTGGAGGCCGACCACCCAGAGGAGAGGTTGTGCACACCATAGCATCTGTATTGGCCTCCAGTGGAGCGGCTCACATGGCCCAGTGTGAAGTTGGCCATAGAGAGGCCAGTGTCGGTCCGCTGGCTAGGGTGCTGCATGATGTTAGATTCCCCCACCTTGTACAGAGCAAATCTGTCATAGTTGATGTCAGAGCAACACTGCAGGGTGAGGCTCATTCCAGGGTCCAGGATATGGCCTTGGTGAGTCAGCAGAGAGGGCTTCTTTGACAGCCCTAGAGGGAAGGTGACAGTGACTGAGGACTTGGCTCTTACCAAAACCCTTTGCCCTCCATCCTGTCCAGCACATGTCACAGTTTCTCCCCCAAGCAGAGCTGTGATTGGAAACACAGTCTTTCCATTTAGTCCTTCCCTACCTGCAACTCTGCAGACCAGCAGGCCATGACAAAGGGCTTAGTGTTTCAGAAAATGATAGGTGAATAACAAGAAGGAACTTACCAGAGATAAATATTTGTTGGAGCTCACTGGGTACTGACCACAGCTGTGGGGTATGTTCATAATGACCATAACATCGGAATGTCCCTGTGTGGTTTGGAGTTAAGGGCCCCATAACAAACATGGCTTGGTACTGTCCAATAGAAGGTATATACTGTGTGTCCAGTGAGCTGGTGAATTTCTGATCTTCCTTGGTGAGAATGAATTTATCATAGTAACTATGTGAGGCACAGTGGAGTGTCATGTTTCCTCCCATTGTCACCACAGGGCTGGGAAGAACTGACAGCATGAGTTTATAGTTGTCATAAATTCCTAGGAGAGAGAGGGCAATCTGTCACATGTTCTCACACTGTCACAATATTTTCATGGAATACTGTGGGAGGGGAATATGCCTGAGAGCAGAGCCTGGGGTAGAGAATCTGACTGTCCCCTCACCTGTCACGACCACCTCCAGGATGTCACTGGGCTCTGACCAACCAGCTGAGCTGTAACAATAACAGCGATATTTCCCTGCATGATCTCTCCTCACAGACGGGATGAAGAACTTGCCCTTGTCCCCAGGCTCCTGTAGGATCTGTGTGCTCCGGGTTTCTTGGCTTCCCTCCTTATTCAGAAAATATATTTCTGCATCCAGGTTCCCCTGACACCAGATGGTCATGGCTCCTCTGGAGGGGATCACAGAGCCTGGTTCAGCCTTGATGCTTGGTTTTTGGAGGTTCCCTACATAGAAGTAAGAGACAAGCACATGTGTGTTTGAAAATGGCAGAGAGAATGTTCCACAGTGGATGTTGCTTGCTTTCTTTCTTTTTTTTAATTTATTCTTCTCTCACATAATACACAGGAAGACAGGCTCCTATCCTCCCCTCTTTCCTAATATTATACAATCCTTCCCACTTTACTTCATTCCTAGATTCACTGTTCCTCCATTTCCTTTCAGAGAATAGAAGGCTTTCCAGTGACATCTACTGAACATGGCATAACAAGATGCAAGAACATTAGGCACATACCCTCATAGTAAGACTGGAAAAGGCAAACCACTAGAAGCAAAAGATCCCGTGTGTAGACAAAAGTGTCAGAGACATCTCCACTCCCACTGAATCTGAAGCAAGCCAGGTGATTGTAGCAAACACATTTAATCTGCACACTCAGGAGAGAAAGCCAGGTGGATCTCTGAGTTGGAGGCTAGTCTGGTCTACAGAGTGAGGTCCAGCAGACAGTAAACCAGGAGTACACAGTTAAATGCAATGCCCCCACCGCTGCAGCCAAACAATAACAACAACAACAACCACACAAAACCATGTCAAACAGCCACAGCATGTATGCAGAGATCCTAGGACAGACCCATGCAGACTCTGTGAGCCCTGATGATTTGTGCTTAGTTGGTTCTGTGTTCTCCTGGCTGAGTTCTGCAGGTGCCCTCAACCTCTCTAGCTACTGCCATCCTTCCTTTCCTTGTTTTCCAGATTCCCTGAACTCTAGTGGATGCTGCTAACGCTGGTCCAGATTAACAGAAGGCCTCACGAGGAATCATCTCCCTACTGGGAGCTCTGGGCTTTGCTGTCACTCTGAACATTTCTTTCTATATCTTGGGTTCCACTGTTTCCTGTGCTGTGTGTCAAAGTTCTAAAGAGCTGTGGATCCTCACATGCACACATACCAAGTGCTCTCTGAGCGACTGTATCATTTCAATATCATTCTGTGGAAATGGTGGGGTTCCTCACCTGAGACCAGGAGCTCCAGGGGTTCACTAGGATCTGACCACACCTGTGGTTTGTTCTTCTCATAGCTGTAGCATCTGCATATCATCTCCGGTTGGAGGTCTCAGGGCCCACAGAGAAGAGGGCTTGGGACCTTCTAGTAGAGGGATTATACTGTGAGTCTTGTGTCCAGTAGAGCTTCTGTGGTCCATCTACCATCAGAACGAACCTGTGATAATTCTGTAAGGACTCACACTGAGGGGTGACGTACTCTCCCGAGGTCACCACAGGGCTGGTTTGGGCTGAAAGGCTGGGTTTCCTGTAGGCTCCTAGGAGAGAAGGGGTAATGAGTTAAATGTCGCCAGCCCTCATTATCCTCCTTGGCTCTGAGGTGGCAGTGTGGGTGGCTGGGCATTGCTGTTAACAGACTCAAGTCTGGACAGTTAAAAGTTGAGATCTGGGACCCTGTGTGTTCTCTCATCTGTCACCACCAGCTCCAGGGAGTCACTGAAGTCTGATGACTTAGCCTGGGTCCTGTAGGAACATTGATATTGCCCTGCATCTTGCTGGTCTACCTTTGAGAATGAGAATTCAGTCTTGTTTTCTGGCATCTGTCGGTTCTTTGTGACTCTTGTATATGGGTGTCCATTTTTATAGAGGATATACTCTTTGGCTCCGATGGTCACTTCACAAAAGAAGGTCACCTTAGTCCCCATTGAGACCACAGAGTCTGGCTGTATTCTGAGGAGAGGCTTATGGAGGGACCTGCAAGTAACAGAGCAGCTAAGACTCAGGACACCCACCCTCAGACTGAAGTCCTCAACCTCATGGCCTTCCAGCTACCCCCAGGAATAACGCATATGCGGTGTTTTTTCACCATCATTGCCCAGGGATGGCTCCAGGATATGACAAGAAGAGCATTTCAGGAGAGCTGCAGGCACACTCACCTGTCATCACTGGGATCCAGAGCCCCAGGTCAGTCCTGGAAGAGAGTTCTTTTTAAGAGATTTGTCCCTAAGGCTGAGCAAGTTCCCTTCTCTACAGAAACTGCCTGAAACCCTATGATCTCGTGATGGAGGAGTGCTCAGCTACTGGCCATGATCATTTCTAGACCTCAGTATCCCCTCCCCCTCTTCATATCTCACCAAGACAGAGCAGGGCTGTGAAGCTGAAGGTCATGGCATCTCCTCTCAGAGGCTGCAACTGTGCTTGAGGGCAGACAGAGCTCCAGAGGCCTTCTGAAGGGATTGGAAACAGGGTGTGGCTCTGGAGGCAGGGCTGTCCTTATGACATGGCCACATTTCAGCAGCCCCACAGGAAGGGGAACTGCCCTCCTCAGGCAACATGCTGTGACTTCCTCAATGCTGTGAGGAGGCCAGGCAGTAGACTCTCTGCATCAGGTCTTACACAGATGACATTTCCTCAGCTCAGCATGTCTTCCTCACCTGTCATGTCTGTCAGTGCTCATCACTGTCAGAGCTATGTTGTAGCAGACATGTGTGAACATCTCACACAACAATACAAATTTAAGGGTGGTTTCGCTTTGTTCCTTTTCCCGTTTTTACATGAAATATTTCCTTTTCAACATTTTTGATGTTTCTGAGAAGGGTCCTGCTGTTTATATCTGCTTGGAGTAAGATTTACAGTCTTTTCTTCATAGTCTCAAGTGATGCATTACCATTGGGCACTATAATTTCTGTTGTTTTTTTTTTTTTTTCACATTTGTATCGTTTTGTACAATTTTAGGGATTCATATTTCTATTTATTTCTGTAGTGTTTATTTTTTTGTGTCTGTATATTTGCTTGTATATGTCCATGCATGTGTGTCAAAGCACATGTGTAGAGGTCAGAATACAATTTCAATAATAAATTTTCCTTTTACCATGTTGATCCTGTCAATCAGACTCAGGTCTTAAGTTGGCAGCAGGCCCTTATATACTGAGCCATCTCACTGCTCCAACACTTATCATCGTCGTTTCCCTAAGTCCTTCTGCTTAGTCAACACATTGTGTGGTCATGAGGATACTGGTGCAAACATCTCTCCAGGTTTATTTAAATTATTTTGGATAATGGTTGTTGGTGTATGAATATGGCTTGATTCCTGCTGAAGTTCAACACACAGAGGTGCAGGCATGGGTAGCATTTGTGAGCACCACTGTATCATCGTGTTGCAGCTGTAAACTTGAGAAGCTAGCAATGGGGTAGCTGGAGGATGGCAGCACATAAGCCCAGCCCAAGTGCAGGGTGGATCTTTCTAGATGTTGTAGTCAGCCAGGGTTGTGTCTCCCTCCATCTGCTGGTGGGAAATATCAGCAGCTGCTAGAGTTTTGATGACATGTCTTCTTAGTGCTGGATCTCAGTCTTGAATCCTCAGTGGTGTCACTGAATTCAACCTCAAAAATGATGGACTTGCCTTCAGTGCCTTGCCAAATATTGACATGTGGGTGTCTGCATGGTGGCACAGTTCAAGAGAAAGAACTCAGTAAAATTATATTTTTCTGTGTTAGAGATTGATGGAACAGCCTGCAGCTTTTTAAGCACATACTCTACCAGTGAGCTATACAACCATTTTACTCTGTAGTTTTCAATTTTTGGTGTTTCAATTTTTCTGTTATCTTTTTTCATATGCTGATGGGTTTATTATGTTTGTGGTTGTATTCACACAGTCCCTGGCTATGTAGTTCTGGTTATCCTCGACCTGTTTATGTAGACCAGTCTAAACTGGACCTCATAGAGATCTCCTCCCTATGCTTCCCAAGTGCAGGGATTAGAGATGTGGGCCACCACAATGAGTCTTGTGTTTATAATTTTAAAGTTTCTAAAAATTTTATTCCTGTATATATTGTGTTAATTGAGCCTTCATTCCTTCATCTTCTCTTTCGCTTACCCTGCCTTTCTTCTTATTGTCCTTACTAACTTGAATTTCTTTTTGGTTCTTCCCCTGAAATTCTGGTTTTTAAAAATGTGCTGTTCAATTCCATGAGAGTTCTCATTTTTTCCCTTTCATTTAATAAATTTGTGTATTCTTTTGTTCCCCTGTGGCTGAGGTGCTTCTTGGTGTGAGCTCACCTTAATCCAGAGACCTGTTCTGTGACCTGCAGTGGGCTGTCCAGGACAGTGTGGTGGGTGCTTTGTGGTTGGAAGCTTTTTATACAATGGTGCACTTGGTCTGCAGTCATGCTTATGGTTTTTGGTGATGCATTACTGAAATTCTGCCTAGATCTTCAGTCCAGTGTCAAAGTGGTTACAATGGCCTGAATTATCTTGTTGTCTGGCTCTTCATTAATGTCTGACTAGGCATGTTTTGTGTGGGTGTTTCTGTCTTAAGGATTTAGTTTTGCCAGGCGGTGGTGGCGCACGCCTTTAATCCCAGCACTTGGGAGGCAGAGACTGGTGGATTTCTGAGTTCGAGGCCAGCCTGGTTTACAGAGTGAGTTCCAGGACGGCCTGGGCTACACAGAAAACCCTGTCTCGAAAAACCAAAAAAAAAAAAAAAAAAAAAAAAAAAGGATTTAGTTTTATATTTATTTAATTTAATTTACATGTATGAGTATTTGCCTCAAGTGTCTGTGTGTGCAACATGTGTGTGCCCTGTATATGTTGTATTTAGAAGAGAACACTGGATTCTCTGGGTCTGAAATTACCAGTGGTTGTGAACCGTAATATGGATGCTTGGGCTCATGTCCTCTGCAAGAGCAATCAGTGCTCTTAACCGTTGGGCCATCATCTCTCTATCTCGGAGTAAACCTTCATGACATTACGTGGGGCCAGCTCCGGGCTGGGTCCCACGAGGGTCTCGGAAGGCAGGTGTGAACAGCAGCTGCCTCTGCCGCGAACGGTCCAGGGAGATAGAGTGCTGGCAGAGGAGTCCCACCGCTGCCTGCTGCGCGGCTGCCGCCAGCAGTGGCAGCAGAGAGAGGGAAGTGTTACAGCTCCAAAGTGTTACAGCTCTGCCCTCTGAGGGGCCTCAGTGAGGCACCAGGTAGCCGGCGAAGAGGGGGAAAGTGCAACAGAAGCTCAGACACCGGGATGAATCTTTGTGTGTTCTTTACTTAAGTCAGACCCCAAATATATACAGTTTGAGGTGGGTTAAGGTCAGGGGCAGGTGGGCAGCAGGTAACCCCCTATTGGCTTGGACTGAGGGCTTGGGAATGCCTCATCTGCATGATGGTGCTATTCCTACGTGACCAGTGGCCACTAACCTCTCTGTAGGAGGGAATGTGGAGGGCTGAAGCGGGGGCAGCCAGGCCTGGAAAGAACTCAAACGCCTTCCGTCCCAGTGGATATAGATATATCTGGGGTGCCGGGGTTCTGAAAGTTCTTTTCAACGAGGCGCCTGACTTTCCACAGCTTGCTGCCCCACAACATTATCTTTTGCCAATTACCTGATTTTTTTCTTTTGTCCTCAGGTTGTCATATTTTTCTTCTAGTGTAACAAGTGCATTACTCCAAATCTCAGTGAAATGTAAGTTTATATCTGGTATCAATCTTTACTAGAATACCACCTCTGTTTCTTCCTCATTTTTAGAAATCAATTGTTTAAAATGTTAAGCCATGGGTTTTGATTTAACTTTTTCTCAAACTATTTCCTCTTCCATTGCCCTTCGGACACATCTAATTATCTGTTCTTTCCTTCTTGTATTCAGTGCAGTTTTTCTATCTGTACATAATTAGCCAAACCTTTAATGAAAACTGACTCTCTCTTTTCCAGGAGCTCTTAGATTCCAATAGCTCATAACCTAAGGGTGGGATCTCTCATTTTCCATCCTCGTGCTGGCTTTATTGTGTATTGGGATTTTATTGGTCTTTAGATACTGTCAGAACACCGTGAGCTCATCTGTGCAACCTTTCAGCAGTGTTCAGAGAAGAGTCTTCTTGTAGTCATCCATCACCTCGGGGTCTTAAGATTTTTCAGCCTCCATTTTTGTAATGATCCCAGGCTAAGAATGTGTTCTCTGAGGAAAATCTTCTAACTCAGCATCACGTTGAAGGAGGGCCCAGGGCTAACAAGTTACTTAATATTTTCCCATTTTGTTTCTGAACCTAGACAACATCCATGTTGTTTATTTGTGTGGCTGTCTATATATGTCATCCATTAAATAAGAAAAGTGATAAATTGGTAAAGTACTTGTTTGATTTCCTCAGAGGCCTGGATTTGATCACCAGCTCTGCATAAATCTGATGTGGTGGCTCATACCTGTGATTTCATTCCCCACCTATGGGATTTAGGAGGATTAGAGTTTTAGGTAGTTATGCAGTGCACTTGAGTCAGCTCAGATATATCAGGCCATTTCCCATAAAACCTAAAAAAGTTCCCTAGAGTATGTGATAGACAGTATTTACTATAGTTTATGCCTGTGTTTTGTCTTCCAAACATTAATGATCAATATATATACTATGAAGATCCCGAATTGAAGTATATGCCAAGTTTTAGTTTTTATATCCCTTTCTGTTTTTGTTTGTTTTTTGTTTTTGTTTTTTTTGTTGTTTTATTTGTTTGATTTTTTCCTTTTTTTTTTTGGTTTTTCGAGACAGGGTTTCTCTGTATAGCCCTGGCTGTCTTGGAACTCACTCTGCAGACCAGGCTGGCCTTGAACTCAGAAATCCAACTGCCTCTGCCTCCCACGTGCTGGGATTAAAGGCGTGCACCACCACTGCCCAACTTCATATCCCTTTCTAAGGGACAGATTTTTGTCCTAGCTCCTACACCCGTCTCATGAACTCTGTGAACTGTCATGCCCCGTGCATCACATCCTACGGTGCCTCTTTTCTGGCAGTTGTTTTTCTTGACCTGATAATAAGTGATGAGTCATGTCATGTGAACCAGTAAGACTTGCATTCAGTGCTGTGAGCTCAGACTCCCCATCCTCCGGACAGGAATGAATCTCAAAGGAAAATGTGCTGCCCTCTCCTGGTTAGATTATCCATGCGAGGAACTTAACTCAGATGACTTGTAGGCACACAGGGCCTCTCATCACTCTTCTGTGATGCAGAGAGGTGGCAGAGACATCACACTGTTAGTGGATATGAACTCCTTAGGACATTGTGTCATGCTTTTTCTCCAACACTGCCCCATGGACTCCCATTGATGTCACCCCACATGCATCAGTCTCTGAGCACATAGTGAGAAGGACTCTGCTTGGTTAACCTACATACACTCCCCATATACTCCACTTTCACAGACTTCCAGCTAGCTTCCATGATGCCCCTCATTGATTTCAGTTCCACTCTCTGCCCTCTCCCACCTTCCTCTTCCCACATGTCACTGCCATTCCCATTTCCTTCCTCATCTTCTCACCTACCCACCTCTGATGAATATTTAGTTTCCCCCTTCTGAGTGAGATTCAAACAGCCTCTCTTGGGACCCTCTTTTATTACCTTGTTTCTTTGTGTCTGTGGATTCTAGTGTGGTTTCTGCCCTTCATAGCTAATGTCTACTTATAATCGAATACATACCATATGTGTCTTTCTGGTTCTGGGTTTCTTCACTCAAAATGATATTCTCAGGTTCCACTCATTTGTGTGCAATATTCGTGATGGTTCTGTTTTCATTAGCTGAATATATTCCATTGTGTTGATGGACTAAATTTTTTAATCCATTCTTCAGGTGAGGTCATCTAGGTTGTTTCCCAGTTCCTGGCTATTATGAATAAAGCTGCTATGAACACTGATGAGCAACTATCCTGTGATATTCTGTGGCATTGTTTTGGAATATTGTATATACACAGGTGTGGAAAGGCTGAGTCTTGATGCAAACCTATTCTTAAATTTCTGAGAAACCATCCAATTGATTTGCAAAGTGGTTGTCCACATTTGTTTTTCCTCCAACAATGGAGGAGTGTTCCCCTTTCTTCACATCCTCACCAGCATGTGCTATTACATGAGATTTTTTATTTTTTTATATTATTTATCTATATTCTATCTATCTATCTATCTATCTATCTATCTATCTAACAAGGTTTTTCAACACAGGGCTTCTCTGTTGGTAACCCTGGTGTCCTAGAACTCACTCTGTAGTCCAGGCTGGCCTGGAAATCAGAAATCTCCCTGCCTCTGCCTCCCAACTCCTGGGAATAAAGGCGTGCACCACCATTGCCGGGCTATTTCATCTTTTTTTACAGTCCAGACTTTATCCCCCTCCCAGTGCACCATCTGACTGTTCCACATCCCTACCTCCTCCCCCGGCTCTGTCTCCACGAGCATGTCCTCACCTCCCTAACACTACTTCACACCGACGTCCCCACTCTTTAGGTCTTCCAGTCTCTTGAAGGTTATGGTGCATCTTTTCTGAGTGAACTCAGATCTAGCAGTCTTCTGCTGTGTTGGAGGCCTCATATCAGCTGGTGTATGCTGCCTGGTTGGTGGACTCGGTTTTCTGAGAGATCACTGGGGTCTAGGTTAGTTGAGAGAGCTGTTCTTCCTATAGGGTTGCCCTCCTCCTCAGCATCATCCAGCTTTTCCTTAATTCAACTACAGGTCTCAGCAGCTTCTGTCCATTGATTGGGAGTAAATATCTGCATCTGACTCAGCTGCTTGTTGGGTCACTATGCAAAGATAAAATATTCAGGAGTTGTTAAAATTATGCCACATACCCTGCAAGTGTCTTTATACTTTTTTCCCTAATTATAATGACTATCATTGTAAGTTTAGAAGTAACACAAATCCCTTGGTATTTGGAATGACACTTGAGATGGCTCCTTAACACTTAAACTCTGAACCTCCTTCCAATAATTTGAGAAGGATTAAAGAGCATCAACCCGATGGTCCAAATGCCTATCTAAATCCTCTTGTATACTCAACACATTAGTAACATTTTTTTTTTTTTTTTTTGCTAAATGTCTAAACAAAAGTAGCTGTCTTAACTTCTTCTGTCAAAGCAATTGCAGAAGCAGTGGTGCTAGCAGTTAATGTAATTCAAGCTGTTATATCAGCAATGATGAAGCCTGCTCCCTCTTGCTTCTGCTTCCAGTACTTCCTGATTTACTTCTTCCAGTACTTGCAAGCTTTTTTCAGAAGACCAACGTCCTGTGTTACTCAGGGCAATCAAACAAAAGCTGGTTGATACACCCCCATATTAAACATGCTAGATTTCAACATACTAACAGAATTAGAAAGTGTACAATCAATACAACTACGAACAAAAGTAATTTTAACATTGACCATTAAAAGAGCCTGGAAGCTCTAGGGGTCTGGTTGGTTGACACTGTTGCTCTTCTTATGGGATTGCAAACCCCTTCAGCTCCTTCAGTCCTTTCTCTAACTCTTCAATTGGGGACCTGTGCTCAGTTCAGTGGTTGACTGTGAGCACCTGACTTTGTATTTGTTAGGATCTGCCAGAGCATCTTAGGAGACAGCTGTACCAGGCTCCTGTCAGCATGCACTTCTTGGCATCTGCAATAATGTCTGTGTTTGATGTCTGTATATGGGATGGATCCCCAGCTGGGCAGTTTCTAGATGGCCTTTCCTTCAGTCTCTGCTCCACACTTTGTCTTTGTCTTTGCTCCTGTGAATATTTTGTTCTCTCTTCTAAGAAGGATTGAAGTACCCACATTTTGGTCTTCCTTCTTTTTTTTTTTTTTAGGTTTTTCGAGACAGGGTTTCTCTGTGTAGCCCTGGCTGTCCTGCAACTCACTCTGTAGACCAGGCTGTCCTCGAACTCAGAAATTTGCCTGGCTCTGCTTCCCAAGTGCTGGGATTAAAGGAGAGTGCTACCACTGCCCAGCTTTGGTCCTCCTTCTTCTTGAGCTTCATATGGTCTGTGAATTGTGTCTTGGATATTCCAAGCTTTTGGGCTAATATTTGCTTTTCAGTGAGTGCATACCCTGTGTGTTCTTTTGTGACTGGGTTACCTCACTCAGGATGATATTTTCTAGTTCCATCCATAGGGTCCCACCTTTAATAGTGCTACTCTCTGGACTGAGCATATATACAACGGAAAACACAGAGGAAATTAAAAAACAAAAGTCAGGTCTAACTACAAAAGCCTTTACTCAAGAAAGCTGGAAGATCTAGATGAAATGGATGACTTTTTAGAGAGATACCGCATAGCAAAGTTAAATCAAGAGCAGATAAACTATCTAAACTGCCCATATCTCCTAAGGAAATAGAAATCATTAAGATCTCCCAACCAAAAAAAAGTCCAGGACCAGATGGCTTTACTATAGAACTCTACCAGATCTTCAAGGAAGAGCTAATATCAACACTCCTCAAACTATTCCATACAATAGAAACAAAAGGAACACTCCTTAATTCATTCTGTGAAGCCACAGTTACTCTGATACCTAAACCCCACAAAGACTCAACAAAGAAAGAGAACTTCAGACCAATCTCACATTTGAATATCGATGCATAAATACTCAGTAAAATTCTGGCAAACTCACTAGACAGTCCCAGATGCCAGGGAAGCAAGATGTTCCCAGGACCCATTGAGGGTAAACATTAGCCGAAATACCAAACAAAAGGGAAATAGAACCTGTAGAGACTACCTCCAGTAGATATACATAGTCCCCAGTTGAGGGGTGGTAGTGGTCACCCACCCACCACAAAAATTTTAACCCGGAATTGTTCCTGTCTAAAGGAGACATAGGAACAAAATATGAAGCAGAAATTGAAGCAAAGACCAACCAGAGACCACCCCACCTAAAAATCCATCCCATATGCAAACATCAAACCCTGACAATATTGCTGATGCCAAGAAGTGCTTGCTGACAGGAGCCTCATATAGCAGTCCCCTGAGAGGCTCTGCCAGCACCTGACTAATACAATGCACATACTGACAGCCAGTCATTGGATTGAACCTGGGGATCTCAATGTAAGAGTTAGGGGGAAAGAATGAAGGAGCTGAAGGGGATTGTAACCCATAGGAAGAACAACAATATCAACTAACCAGACCTTCCTCCTCTCCAGCTCCTAGGGCCTAAACCACAAGCCAAAAGTATACATGGAGGGATGCATTGCTCTAGCTACATCTGTAACACAGTATTGCCTTATCTGTCATCAGTGGAGGGGAGGCCCTTGATCCTTCAGAGATAGATGTCTCAGCATAGGGGGATGTTAGAGGGGTGGAAGGAGTGGGTGGGTGAGTGGAGGAGCACCCTCAGAGAGTCAAAGGGAGGGGAGAAAAGGATGGGGGTTTTGTGGGGGGGAGACTGGGAAGGGTACATCATTTGATATGCAAAATAAATAAATACCAATTAATAAAATAAATAAATAAAATTACCAATTAAATAATTCAGGCAAACTGAATCCAAGAACACATCCAAACCATCTTAAACAGGATCAACTAGGCTTCTTCCAGGAATGCAGAGATGGTTCAATATATGACAATCCATTAATGTAATCTAGTATACAAACAAACTCAAAGACAAA
>JAJTUV010003781.1:0-98393 GCA_021653895.1 Mastomys natalensis | reverse complement strand
TGTATGCACGCACACCATTAGAACCATTGTATTCCTAGCAACTGGGGAGGCTGAGTGAGTAGGATCATGTTATATAGTTCAAGCCAGCTATATAGTGAGACTCTGTCACACACAAACACTCAAAAAAGAATGTATGAAATTACAAAAAAAATAAAAAATGATCATATTTTTTTTAAAGTACTGTTGCCATTGACATCTTGGCCTACCCTAATCTATGTGGGTTCTGAAAACTTAGCTCTCTATGTACAAAGAAAGGAGCTCAGTATAATGAAAGACTGTCCATTTTTCCAGGACATTGATGAATACACTGTCACTGTGAGCAGTGTTGAGACTTACCGGAACATCTACTTTGCAGACTCGTGGCATGTTTCCTGGCCTGATCACCTGACGGCCCATTAGGAACCTGCACCTTTGTGATCAGCTCAGGTTGGTTCTATTGCCAACCATGGGAGGGTGCCTGGCTAGTTTTTGTTTTTCTTCAGTGATGATATAGAAGCCAGGGCTTCACCCCATTCTAGGCAAGCACTATACAACTGACCCACAACCCCCGCCCCCAGCCTGGGGAACAACATTTAAAAGGCAAGCTGCAAACACCATAGTGGCCAGGGCCTAAAGAGCTGCTGATTCTGAAGCGACAAAACAGTCAACCTCTGCTCGTTCCACATCGCCATGAGAAAAGCTGGTGTGTCAGGGGCCCTGGGTAGGACTTGGCATCTGTCCCTCCACCCACTCCACATCAGAGCCCTTGAACATTCGTGTGGATGCTGGTAGACCTTTGCCCTAAAGAATACGGTGGGAATACCCTGGGAAATCTGAGTCCCCTTCACAGACCCTTGCTGCTTTCTTCTCTTGGCTGTTATCTCCATTCAAGCAGCTCACAATAATTTCCATACCTAATGGAACCATCCCAGCTGGAGATGCTCTGCCCTGCTAACAAAGCACTTTGTGAGAACAGACACTCTTCCCACAAAAAGAAATGCTAAGAAAAGAGGATTTTGTTCTTCCTTGGAGATTCACAATACACTGGAAACTCACAATAGCATTTGACAGACTCTGAAAAGGCTTAAGAGAAACGGGTTTAACTTTAGCATTTTATAAATGTGGCCCACAATCACACCCTTATATAAGTCTGGCATGCCTATACTGAGGGACCAACTGTGGCATAAAAGAAATGAATCTTTGTTTTTAAATGCCTCAACGCACACCTCAGACCTCAGCACAACCGCCTGCCTTGGATCTAAGTCTTTTTCCCCATGCCCTTCTCTAATACCCTGTCCTTCCTGAACCTTGTTTTTTCCCAAGCCCTGGGGATAAAAAGGAGGATGAAGTATGTTAGAAAAGGGAAGGATTGGGTTTATGGGCTACTGAGGCAGGAGAGCTACCATAGTTCTTAGTAATTAGCCGATTGAATCCTACTTTCATTTAGGCCTATGGGCCCCGTTGCCTGGAAGTAGGAGAGTACTTCCCAGGAACTTCCATTCTCATCTCCCCTCCAAAGGGCCCATGCTCATTCTTCTCTTTTTCAATGGATGCCCATGTGAGAAAAGCAGAAATTTATACCCCTCCAGTGGCATTTCCGAGAGCTCTCTGCTGAGGGCTATCTTTACAGACAAACTGTTTCTTCCACCCTCGGCAAGAACTTTAATCACCAATCCCATTCCTATTCCCTCTCCAGTTACTACAGACACTCCTAATGGGTGCCAAGCAAACCTTCCCCCTTCTGGCCAAAGCGCTTTGGGTTACTTCAGTGTATCAGTCACTCCCTCTGCAGGCCCAACACCACATACTGGGCCAGGCTGAGCAAGAGGAAAGAAGTGAAGAGAAAGGTGGCCTCATAGCACAAGACCATCACTCCACGGGACCGAAAGCTGTCATTCAACGAGACGTTGACCAGCTCCCAGGTGGTGTTGGCTACCTCCTCTATAGGGGCCCTTGGGGCCAGCAGCTTGGAGAGGAGGCTGCTGAACCTGCTCACAGTGGTGGCCACTGGCTCTGGACTCGGGCCTGGACTGGACGTGGTGAAGTTCAGCTCATCAGGGTCCACACAGAGGCCATCAGAGGAGCGCCAAAGACCACCTGGCTGAGGTCCTGGCCCGCTACAGAGCCTGGGGAGGCGCACGCCACATCTGCCACACGCCCAGAGCCCTCCATCCAATCACGCAGCCACTCTAGCTGGCAGTCGCAGCGCCACGGTTGCGGAAGAGGAAGAGGCGGCCCAGGAAGAAGCCTGGCTGGAAGGCGGCCCAGGAGAGCATAGTGAGGCGGTTGCCATTGAGATGCAGAGCCAGGAGGCCCGAGAGGTTCTGGAAGGCGCCTTCCTCCACAAAAGTGATGCTGTTGCGGTCCAGATACAGCAGCTCGAGCTCTGCCAGGTCGGAGAACCAGGCGCGTGCCACGCTGCCCAGCGCGTTGCCGCCCAGATTGAGGGTGCGCAGGCGCGAAGGCCGCGGAAGGCGGCGGCGGGCAGCGAGGCCAGCAGGTTGTCGTTGAGCAGCAGGTCCTCCAGGGCGCCACAGTCGCCAAAGGCCCCGGCATGCACTGCGCGCACGCGGTGGCCTGCAGGCTGAGCGAGCGCAGACGCTGCATGCCCAGCAGCGAGCTGGAGGCCACGGCCTCGATGCGGCTGCGCTCGAAATGCGCATGGGTCAGGTTAGCCAAGCCCCGGAGCGCGCCGGGCACCCGGCGGAAGAGATTGTCGAAGGCCGTGAGCTCTCGAAGGGCCGGCAGCTCGGTCAGGAGACGCTCGGGACGCTGAAGAGGCGGCAGGCCGCCAGGTCCAGGCGGCGCAGGCGGCCCAGGGCCGCGAAGGTCCGCACGTGCAGGTAGCGCAGCTCGCCGTTGTGCGCCAGGCGCAGCTCGGCCAACCGCGGCAGGCCCTTGAAGGCGCCTGGGGTGATGAAGGACAGGTTGTTGTGGCGCAGCGACAGGCGGCGCAACGACGGCAGCGTGCCAAAGGCCCGCTCGCCCAGGATGCGCAGGCCATTCCGGTCCAGGTCGATGGAGGCCGCCTCGCACGGAAACTCAGTGGGCACCCGCTGGAGGCCCGCACGGTCACAGCGCACGGAGCAGCCACGCTCCACGGTACTGCAGGTGCAGGCCGCAGGGCAGGCCCGCAGACAGGCCTCGGTGGCCCGGGTGCAGGGTAAGGCTGAAGACCACCGCTAGAGAAGAGAGGGGCCAGAAGAAAAGACAAAGAACAGTAGTCAAAGGTCACCCCAGTAGCAGGTTGCAGACCCTTCACCAGAGTCCTGCCGCCATCAAATGGCCTCTTTCCGTCTGCTTACCAACACAGGTTTCCCCACCCGCAGTGCCCTCCCCCTTTGCTTTCTAATGACCTTAATCAGCAAACTCTGCTACATCCCACTTTGCTCTAAGCTTCCTTATGATACAGAGGACACTGTACACTTGTAGAATATGACTAGGTTTGTTGATCGTGTGGGTAGGAGACTCTCTGAGGATGTCACTATACCCCACATTAAGGCCGATCTGCCCAGTGCAGTAACCAGTAGCCACATGTGCCCCAGACCGTTAGAAATGAGTTCAGCCAAGTTGAGTACTACAAGTATACTGAGGATGCCAAAAAGTTAAATAGTACATCAATGATTTTGTATGGGTTACATATTGAGATGGTGTTTTTAGATGATACATATTAAAGTCAAATGTGGCTACTTGAGAAATGTATTTATGAAATGGAGCTTGTGATATATTTCAAATCGAGTCACTGGCCCACCATAAGAATTCAATTTTTTACACGCCCACACCCACAATGAGTCAGTTAAGCCTCAGTGAAAAGGAAGAATTAGAGAAGGATGGGGGTAGGGCGTTGAAAAGCCAATTGTTGCCTTTCTTTGTCTTTAACAGTCGCTTAAAATTTAAATATTAAGGATAATCTCCGATCCCAGTGATGCCAGAAATAAAACCTGAAACACACAGAATGAACTCAGATGAGTTTAGTTGGAAGGAAAAGAGGAGAATGCTATTGTGGGAGATGCAGGTTAAATGCAAACACAGCAGAAAGCAGACATTTTACTCTGGGTGGTTTGAGTGTGTGTGGGACCTAGTGATTTTTTTGTTAGTCACCAAGATCAATGGCTGGTGAGTCACTCTGTAGGATTTCTTGCTATCTTGTGATAAGGGACAAGCACATGCCATACATTGTCTATAAGGGGAAAGAGACACTTGGCAGATTATCAGGTAATGAATTAAACGGCAGGAGAACCTTTTTCTTTTCCCTTGTCCCCTTGAGGATCCCTATCTACCACCACCCCACTGCCCACCATCTTATTTTACTTTACTTTATGCCTGTGTATGGGTGTGTACATGAAGAAGTCAGAAGAGAACTTAGAGGAATCAATTTTCTCCTTTCTATTATATGAGGCCCGGAATCAAACTCAGATCAAACTTGGTCACAGATGTGCTTACCTGCTGAGCTACCTCACCAGCACTATATGGCCTCTCGTGTTTCAAGATCAGCATAAGCCGGGCAGTGGTGGCGCACGCCTTTAATCCTAGCACTTGGGAGGCAGAGGCAGGCGGATTTCTGAGTTCGAGGCCAGCCTGGTCTACAGAGTGAGTTCCAGGACAGCCCGAGCTACACAGAGAAACCCTGTCTCAAAAAACCAAAAAAAAAGATCAGCATATATTGAATATGCTGTCACTAACCTACATCTTGAAAGAAATGATTATGGACACTAGAGTTAAGTTCCATTCACCAGCTCCTTACTCTCTAGAAACTATTTTACATCATACTGGGAAAGAAAAATGCTTATAAATTTCATTCTGAAAATTCAAGTAAATGACCAAATAAAGTCATCAAAAACCTCCTCTCTTCCAGTATTGTTGCCACTGACAGCAAACAGGATACCATGGCCTGCTTCCTTGTGCAAGGCTGTGGTCCCAAGCCTAGTCCGAGACTTGGTTAGCACATGCGAAGCCCTGGGTTCCAACTGTAGCCCTGCATAAACCAAGTGTGTACTACATGCCTGGAATCCCAGTGCTCAGGAAGGAAGGCAGGAGGATCCGAAGTTCTAGGTCATCTTCAGCTACATAGTGAGTTCAAGGCCAGCCAAGGAAGCTTAAGACCCTGGAGAGGGGAGGGGAGGGAAGACAGCACTGACAGATGGACCATTTTCATTTTCTAACCAAGTGGTTTCAGGCAGTTTCACAGTTTGTAAAGGAAGGGGGTGCCCAGGTATAAATTGCCCAATTTCTAGCAACCCTACCCGATCCTGTCATTTGGTCCCTCCCATCACATACACAGTACCTTGGCTCTCTAAGTCCCTGTGCAACTTGAAGGCATAGACAACACAGGAGTGTGCTCCAGATGCTTGCTGCTACCTCTGAGGGCCTGCTCAGCTTCCAGCAGTTCATCTGTTGGGAACACTCCATAGTTTCTCAGCTGCTCCAAAGGGAATTTGGCACTTTCAGACTTGTTTCTGAGTGTTCAACTGAAAATGGGCTACTTTATCATTCCGCTGTTGAGAAAGCTTGGTATAGCTTCTCTGTCTCCCTAAACACTATGAGATAGGCATCAAGCTACCAGCAAGATTCTTGGAACTTATACTGTCAAGAGCTGGCTGTGAATAAGATCTTTTGTTGATTGAGATATACCCTGCTAGGGAAGCAGGGCCAAGAATACCTTAACTCCAATCCTCTGCAGAAGAGAGGAGTAACCTGTTGTCAGCAACCCTTCCAACTAGGTCAAGTTGAAGTATCACATTTGCTTCCCAGCAGCCCTTCATTCTCCTCTCTTCTTTCTAATTAAGAAAAGTACACTCTCAATCATATGACTCATGTTTCCCTGCTGAACAGACAACATTGTTCCAAGCACACAGTATGGCTCAATGCATGTTTGCAGAAGTAAATGGAATTGACGCCTTCCTTTATGAACTTCTTGCCAAAGAATGTGATTTGTTTTGAGAACTCTCTGTAAACAACTCAGGATTATAACAGAGTGGCTCACACCTGCCTGTTACTACAGCTCTAGCAAATTATATTGTTATTATATTATTGCCTATAATATATAATATAGATTATCACAAATGGTGTGTATAATTCAAAGGTCAAAAAGATGGTTGGCCGGGCTACACAGAGAAACCCTGTCTCGAAAAACCAAAAGAAAAAAAAAAAAAAAAGATGGTTGGTTGCTAATGTTTTTTAAATGCTTTTAAGACACAGCATGAAGCTTTCCATTGTATACTGCCTCTTCACCCCGCCTCCCCCCAGACAGTGCTCTCTGTGTAGCCCTGGCTGTCCTGGAACTCAATTTGTAGACCAGGCTGGCCTTGAACTCAGAGATCTGCCTGCCTTTGCCTCCCAAGTGGTCAGATTTAAAAGCATTCACCACCATGCCCAACAACTGTATATTCCCTTTTACAATTACATTTTTGAGTCATGTTGTTATGATTTAAATCTAAAAATATGTCTCAAAACCTCATCCAGTAAAGGCTTAATTGCCAGCTAATGGGCTTTTTGATTGATGATTGGATCTTGAGAGATGCTTCCTAGCTGAGTGGACTGTTAAGAGATGGGAGGAAGCCAGGCAGTGGTGGTGCACACCTTTGGTCCCAGCACTTGGGAGACAGAGGCAGGTGGATCTCTGTGATTTGAGGCCAGCCTGGTCTACAAGAGTAAATTCCAGGATAACCAAGGCTACACAGCAAAACCCTGTCTCAAAAAAAAACAAAAAAAAAAAAGTGGGAGGAGGCAGTGCACTGATAAAGAATCTTTGATGCATGTGTCTTGTCCCAGGCCTAACTGTCTCACTTTGCTTCTGGTGGCCATACTTGTGATGGCAAGCAGCTCTGTGCCACCAAACCCATCTAACACTCTATGCTGCTGCACCACAGTCCCAGAACCACAGAAGGGACGTGAACTGAAACCTCTGAAGCCATGAGCCACATCATGCATGTGAGTTTTGTGCCCAAAGAGGTCAAAGGAGTACATCTGATCCTTTACAGCTGAAGTTCTAGGCACTTGTGAGCCACCTCATGTGGGTTCCAGAAACCAAACCTGGGTCCTCTGGAAGAGCAATATTTACTTTTACCACTGAGCCAGGCATGTTTTTAACCAGAATGAAAAAGGGGACACTTACCTTTACCATGTGGATGTATAACCTATTTCAGAAACTAGATTGCAGTTTACTTTAAATTTCTACAAAACATTCAATATATCACCATCAGAGATCTATTTTTGGTCTCTGAGACTGAAAACCATTGGAAATAGTAATTTACTGTATTAGTAAGCAAAACTTAAATGAAATCAAGTCAATTCTCAAAACAGGCAACAAAACTCCAGTATTAGCTTACCAGCTATGAAGACTAGGTATGTGATTAGTAAGCGAGAAAAGCAGGGCGTCAAGAAAAATATTTAAAATATAATAAAAAATATATTGTGGTCAATCCTGCTTGCAATCATAGCCGAGTATCTTCCATCACATGACTATTTCTGCTGATAGCTACAGTATGCCCATAGCTATTGCTACAAAGGGGACTACAAAGAAAGGTCTATTTATGGGCATGCTAACCAGAACTTCACATTGGACTTACATGAGAGCTTTGGTACTCACAAACCCAAGCTAATTGCATCAAGATCTTCAGGGACCAGGCACTGGTATTTGTAAAACTCCAAGGGGCTAATTCCAATATGCATCCAAAGTAAGAAACCAAGAACCAACTTTATAATAACAGGATTTCATCTGTAGGGATGGATGGAGAGATGTTACAAGACATAACCCAGAGATCACCGGGTGGTTAGCAGTTCCAAACTATAAAAAGTATACAATCAAAGGAGTTGTAAACAGGCGTAACAAACACCTGAACAGAAATGTTCATAGCAGCATACCATCCAAAAGACAGAAACAACAAATACCCATCAATGGATGAACAAGTGTGGCATAGCCACTCCAATGATATATTTTGGTAGTGTATGTACGTGCACTGTGTACGTGTGTATGTGGAGGACAAATCATTATGAATGTCTTCCTCAGTCAGCACTGTATTGAGACAATTTCTTGCTGAATCTGGAGCTCTTCTATTTGGCTTGATTGACTAGTGTGCAAACCGCAGAGAGCTTCCTGTCTTTGCATCTTCAGCCCGCGGATTGCAGGCTGTACTCCGGTCCTCGTGCTTGTGTATCAAGCAGTTCACTGGCTGAGCCACCTCTTCAACACTTGGGTTTTTTTTAGAGTTCTTGTATTTCTTTTGGAAGTCCTGTTCCACATGCTTGCACTCATCAGATCCATCTTTCCCTGTAAATTCTTTTTCAGATTTCGAATAAACATTTCCTTAGTAATCCTAATCTGAAGCTGTCTATGGACCTGCTCTGAAGGAAAATGAAGCTAGACAAGAGGCTATAGGAAGGTAATGAAGAACAGTGGAAAAGGTAGATGCATCTCGAAACACACAGTCTTCCTTTTCTCACCTTAATTGCTTAACAGACAAGACATTGTTTAAAACAAAACATAGCATGAAATTGTGGTGTTTATAACATGCATGAGAGAGAAACATAAAGGGTGAAAAGAAACATGAATTTTATGAAGACCTTCCACTCTCCTTGGATTAATGTAAGATATATCAGTGTAGTAGCCTGCAACTCTGGGAAGGCTAAGCCAGCTATTCCTCTGACCTGGTGGGACACCTAACATTCGGAGCTGCCAGGACTTAAAAGGGTTAATCCAGTTGAGCTGGTTAATCACCTGGCCAAGGACTACCTTCAAGAAGACAGGTTCACCTTAAACCATACTAAAAAGAATAAATTATTATCCTTTTAATGATATAGGTAGGTAGATAGATAGATAGATATCCCTATAATATACTTTTCCTTCCCAGAATTCACACCATGTAAGGCCAACAGCTTACAAGTCTAGCCAAAGCCATGCAGCTTCATTGGTCATTCATTTTCTGAATTACTCAGAAAAATGTAATTTCCTTTTCTTCCTTCTGAGTCCATTCTAAGCATGCCTTTTTTTTTTTTTAATACTTTGGGCTCATTTGCAGCTTGCCTGCTTTGGGGTTTTTTCTTTCAAAATCTAATAAAATTGTCCTCAAGATTTCTTCAGAGTCTGTTCTCAATTTTTTTTTTTTTTTTTTTTTTAGAAATCCAGCTGGTCTGGAACTCACTCTGTAGACCAGGCTGGCCTCAAACTCACAGAGCTCCACCTGCCTCTGCCTTTCCAATGTTGGAATTAAAGATATGTGGCACCATGCCCAGACAAATACTTTTTATTTTATTTTATTACTTAATTCACTTTACATCCTGCTCACTGCTCCCCCCAGTGACCCTTCCCCTCACTATCCTTCCCCCCTCCCCTTCTCCTCTGAGCGGTTGGGGTCCCCGGGGTATCCCCAACCCTACCATGGCACATCAAGTCTCTGCAAGGCTAGGCCTCTCCCACTTAGGTCAGACAAGGCAGCCCAGCTAGAAGAACATATCTCATGGACAGGCAACAGCTTTTGGGATAGCCCCTACTCGTCATTCAGGACCCACATGAAGACCAAGCTGCACATCTGCTACATTGTACAGGGAGGCCCAGGTCCAGCCTGTGTATGCTCTTTGGTTGGTAGTTCAGACTCTGAGGCCCAAGGGTCCAGGTTAGTTGATTCTTTTGGTCTTCCTGTGGAGTTCCTTCTCCTTAGGGGCCTGCAATCCTTCCTACTCTTCATAAGAGTCCCCAAGCTCCTTCCACTGATTGGCTGTGTGTGTCTGCATCTGTCTCAGTCAGCTGCTGGGTGGAGCCTCTCAGAGGACACCGTGCTCCTGTCTGTATGGTTCAGGAGTCTGATGGAGGTGGAGGAAAGGTGATGGGAGGATTGTCAAAATACTTTTACTAAACAAGACTAAGAACCCTGAAAGGGGGCCCCAAGTTCCCCTGTAACATTCAACAATCCCACCAAGACTTCCCAATTTATGGTAACAAGATTAATTCAAGGTAGACCAGGACAAATTGAACCTGCATATTGTAATCCCCAGAAAATAAAAAGAATCTCAACCCCTACCTTGTTCCATGCACAATGAGCAAAATGCCATGAACAGTAAATATAGAAAATAGTTTAGGAACTAGAGCAACACATGTCACATGGGTGACATGAACATGTATAATGCCACTCAATTTTTATGGGTTTCTTTTTCTCTCCTAAGAACCAACTTTTTAAAACTTTGAAATACTATTTCACTTGTAGTTCAGGTTGCTAGCCTTGAACTCATGATCCCTTGCTTCAGTCTCCAAAGTACTGAAATTACAACAAGTTTTGTTTATCTTTCCACTAAGCTTTATTGTCTCCCAGACCCCACACCTAATCTGAGCTCCATGCCTAACTATGGTATGAAAGAACTGCACTTTCTGACCTTTGCGGGCCCTCCTGGCACTCATTGTCCATGGTTCTATAGCAGCTGTTAGCAACGACAGTTTCTAAGAAAACATGCCCCACTCAAAGCCCCGTGGGTCCCTGCTGTCTCCTCCCAGGCACAGCTGTTTGCACCATGGGTGACCACTTTGATGTAAGCAAATCTAATTGGATTCATTCCTTCTCCATGAAAATGAAATAAGACATAAGGCACTGGCCAGCAAGCTGTCATGAGTGAGGCCTGTCTAGCTTTGGGGCTGAGGTTTGAACAGCCACATGTGATCTGGGTGTTGTGATGCTAAGCCTGCAATCCCAGCACTTGGTGGGTGAAGGCAGGAGGATCAAGAGTGCAAAGGCCATCACCGGCTACATAACAACACAGATCAGCTGGAGCTACTATAGAATATCCTGTCTTAATAAACAAAACCTGAAACTAATAACAAGCAGCATGTGATGCAAAACTATGAAGAAGAAGAAGCCAAGGGCAGTCTGAGGAAGCCAGCATACTGTTCCTCTACTGAGAATGTCATAACTAAGTGTCCTAAACCGGGTACATTGCTGTAAACAAACATTTCTTGTGGTTTTGCAGGCTGGGAAGGTCCAGATCAAAGCAGATTCAGTGGCTGGTAAGGGCTGGCTTCCCGTATCATAGACCGCCATCCTCTGGATTGGTCCTCATGACAGAACTCTCTGGCACGCGGTGCACATTTTTAATCCCAGCACTAGGAGGCAGAAGCAGGCTAGTGAGTTCCAGGCCAGCCAGGGATAGTGAGACCCTGTCTCAAAATCATACCAATCCTAGGCTTGAGAGCTCCTCCTTTGTAACCCATCGCCTCCCATGAGAAGGCCCTGGCTCCCTCCTCATTCTAGCCCACTGGGAATTTGGTTTCAGTTGTGGTTTAGGAATGCAACTCAGACATTCAGTCCATTCACGTGCAGAGAGAGCAATAGATCTGAGTTCCCCCAAGGTCCCGTTAGAACTTCCTGTTACTTCCCAGTTCCCATTCCAGAAATCCATTCAAATCATCTGCATGAATAAGTGGATTTCTGTTCTGTACAATGAAACAGTCTGTGATTATAGTAAACATTTGACAGCAGAGACACGCCTTTAAATTACTCATTCTACATTTACCTAGAAGCCAGAACTCTCCTTCCTAACTTTCTCCTACAGTTCAAGCCCAAAGTAAATGACCTAGATTCGTCAAGCAGACAGCCCGCAAGATTTGGAAACAGAAGGAGGCTTTAGGCAGAAACCATTTTCTGGACAGAATGGCAGGACATTTGACTTTCAGATTAACACCGTGGTGAGAGAAAAAAAATCTGCATGATGGAATTGCTGACACCCAGCACCTGACGAGTCTCCTGTGTGCAGATGGATGCACTAAATGGCTGGAGTTGCCCACCTCCTGATATAGGCATTTTGCCTGTCAGTGAAGCTTCCAATCAAGAGTGCTTAGGAACATGTAATAAAGTTCAGATTTGCTTCTGCGGCCTAGAATAGGTCCTGTAGTTAGCAGTCATTTCTCTCTCTCTCTCTCTCTCTCTCTCTCTCTCTCTCTCTCTCTCTCCCTCCCTCCCTCCCTCCCTCCCTCCCTCCCTCCCCTCTCTCTCTCTCTCTCTCTCTCTCCTCTCTCCTCTCTCTCTCTCTCTCTCTCTGTGTGTGTGTGTGTGTGTAGGTATTGCCACAGTATGCATATGGAGGTCAGAGGACAACTTGTGGGAGTCAGTTCTCTTCTTGTACCATGTGGATTCTAAGGAGTGAACTCACATGGTCAGGCTTGGAGGCCAACAACTTTACCCACTGAACCATCTGGCCAGTTCTGATAAGAATCTCAACTAGCAGCCTAACATAGATGTTATAGTTTGGCTTTGAAATGTCTTTCCAAAGGCCCATGTGCGAAAGCTTGGTTCAAAACCTCTGGAATTATTAGGAAGAGGAACCTTTAAGAAATAGAGCTTACTGAAGTAGGCCTTTGGAGGGACTATTGACATCCCAGGCCCAGCCTTTCTTTCCCCTTGATTACCAATGTCATAGAGTTGAGCGGTCTTCTGCCTCCACCACCCACTCTGATACACTGTGCTGTTTTGAGCCAAAAACAGCAGAGCCAAGTAAGCATGGATGGAAACCTGTGAAACGATAAGTCTAAATAAACCTTTCCTCCTTCTAAGCTGTCTACCTTGGATCTTTGGTCCAGAAATGGAAAGCTAACACAACCAGCCCCCTTCATTTATGTAGTACAGACTCCCTCCGTATGACCCCTCCTTTTTTCCTGAAGAAATTGTAAACACTTCACCTTGCCCAGGAAAATGACCTGAATTCAGAATCAAAAGGAAAATCTTGACAGAAAATCTCTGAGAGTGAATTGAGAAGTCCAGACAGTTCTGACTTTTCCATGGCCACATGGAGGGTGGACTCTCTCAGAATCGGCAGTGGTGATTTCAACAACAAATCTTGGCTGGCCTGAGCTGAGTTCCATGAGAGAAACCTTGGCCAGCAGAGCCTATTTGCCCAATTAAAATCAAGATTACAGTTTGTGAGAATAGAAAGTCAATTCATCTGTCAGTTGCTTAGCAATATCTCCTCACACAGCAGTATTTTGGGTATATATCCATCTGGAAATCAGGGAAGGGTTTCTTGCTTCCCCCTTAGGTCTAAGGAATAGGGAGGGGAAAACAAGAAATGCTCAAGAAGGGCCTGGCATATTCAGAGGTGAGCCTTTCCAAAACATTCCATGGTCAAATGCTCTCCCTGAGGACATGCCCTCTGCCCCATTTCTCTCAGAGTCCCGTAGACTCTTCCCAGGCTTATCCCCACCTTCTCATTCTGCTCCCTTCTTTCTTTTTTTTACATTTTTATTTATTCTCCTCTCATACAATACATCCCAACTGCAGCATCCCCTCCTTCCCCTCCTCCCAGTCCCCTCTTTTCCCTTTCCCATCTCTCCCTCCTCCCCCCAGGAAAGGGCAGGCCTCCCAGAGACATCAACTGAACAGGGCATAGCAAGATGCAATAAGACTAGGCACAAACCCTTATATCAAGGCTGAGTGAAGCAACTCGGTAGGAGGAAAAGGGTCCCAAGAGCATGCAAAAGAGTCAGCGACAGCCCCATTCCCACGGTTAGGAGTCCCACAAAACTCCAAGCCAAACAAGCACAGCATGTTTGCAGAGGGCCTACTGCAGACCCATGCAGGCTCTGCGATTGCCACTTCAGTCTCCAGGAGCCCTCATGCTGCTTTCTTTTTTTTTTTTTTTTTTTTTTGCTGCTGCTTTCTTTTTAAGCCTCAGACAGAATATCCCTGTCACTCAGTTCCTCCGCCTGGGTTGTGTGGGAGGCTGTGAGGAACAGGTGTATTGTACTGCTTGGGACAGCTGTGAAAGCACTAGGCCAAGCCAGAAGTGGACTGCACGAGCCACTTGTCACAGGATTAAAGCTCATCAAGGGACAAATCCCTCAAAGCCAAGTCCCAGAAAAGGAAGCAAAACACCAGGTGTTCTGTTTAGATTAAATATCCCCTAAAACCTCATGTGCTGAAGGCTTGGTCCCCTGCCTGTGGCACTACTGGGAAGTGATGGAACCTTTTAGAGACAGGACCTAGTGAAAGGCAGGCAGTCCAGGCCTGTGCCATTGTGAAGGGATGCTAGCTAGGTCTTTAGCATACTCACACACACCGCCTCCTGGCTGCTCTGAAGTAAGCTTTACACTGTTTTCCTCACCATGGTATTCTGCCTCCCTCATGCCCCAGAACAAGACAGCCGGCTCATCACAGGCTGAAGCCTGAAGGCATGAGACAAACAGTCTCCTCCTTAGCAAGTTATTTAGCTTAGATACTTCTGCCACAGCAATAGAAAGCTGATTGATACATTGGGTATCAGAATATTGAAGCTATTACTATGCAGAGTATTCCTATGGAGTACTATGCAAAGGATTCAGGATGGTCCAACCAAGGCTGCACAGTAGTGTCCCATGGAGTTTCTTAAACTCACAGTGCCCCAGACAGTTGTAACATGGATGGGCTCCAGCATCCATGTGCTTTTCTATTGCTTATTTATCTGCCTAGTTGTCTATGCTGGGCATGGAACCCAAGGTCTTGTACATACCAGAAAAACACTCTGTCTCTTAGATGCTCCATCCAACAGCCCTTGCTTTGTTGGTTTTTTTGTTTTATTTTGTTGTTGTTGTTTTGTTTTGTTTTTCGAGACAGGGTTTCTCTGTGTAGCCCTGGCTGTCCTGGAACTCACTCTGTAGACCAGGCTGGCCTCAAACTCAGAAATCCACCTGCCTCTGCGTCCCAAGCACTGGGATTAAAGCCACTGCCCAGCCTCCTTGCTTTGTTGTTGCTTGCTTGCTTGCTTTTGTGTGTGTACGTGGGGTTTGGTTTCTTGTTTTGTTTTTCAGACAAGGTCTTGTTATGTAGTTCAGATTGATCTGGAACTCAGTGTAACCCACGCTAGCCTTAACTTTGTGACCCTCCAGTCTCCACATGCCAAGCACTGGGATTACAGGTATGTACTGCTATACCTTGCCAGAACCTTGATATTTTTAAGGTTCCACAGGTGGGACCAGGGTGACAGTTTAGTCTATAAAGTGCTGTAAAGGACTTGTGTCCCACCCCCAGAACCCACATAAAGAAGAGCAGAGTAGTGCACAGCTGTAATTGCAAAACTAGGAAGGTTGATCCCTGGGGCAAATGGCAGGTGGGTGAAAGACCCTGTCTCAAAAAGCAAGGTTCCAGAGAATCACACCCAAGATGGAGGTTGTCCTCTGGCCTACACACACACACACACACACACACACACATACACACACATCAAATACAGCTCCACAGGTGATTCCATTGTGAAGCTTAAAACAAGAATGTTTTGTGACCAAGTTTGCTAAAATGGAATCCATCTTTGTTGTGCAAAATGTAGTAAGCTAGATGTTGGGATGCATACTCTCATGAGGCTGAAGCACAATTTCAAGGCCAGCCCAACCTCCATAGTAAGACCTTATCTCTAAAGAGGTAGACAGTGGTAAGGAATAGCTGAGTGGCCTAGCAATGTCTCTCTTAGGTATAGAACCCAAGGAATGAGGCACACGCCTTTAATCCCAGCATTTAGGAGGCAGAGGCAAGTGAGTACCAGGACAGCCAGGGCTGTTACACAGAGAAACCCTGTCTCAAAAAAACAGAGGGGGAAAGGGAGGGAGGGAGGAAGAAAGGGAGGGAGGGAGGGAGGGAAGGAGGGAGGGAGGGAGGGAGGGAGGGAGGGAGGGAGGGAGGGAGGGAGGAAGGGAGGGAGGGAGGGAGGAAGGGAAGGAACGAAGGAAGGAAGGAAGGAAGGAAGGAAGGAAGGAAGGAAGGAAGGAAGAAAAAGGAAGGAAGCCGGTATGCACAAACATTTATGGCAGCACTGTGAGCAATAGCCAAAATGTGGAAACAACTAATGGCTATGAACTAACAGATGGATAAGCAAATGTGGTACCCTGAACACCCGAATATCCTACCTTTTTAGAACAGTTATGGGCACGTGCCAAAATGTAGACAAAGGGGGATGTCTAAAACATGCAAAGCTGAGCTTCATAACACAGGTCAGTAATGTCTGATACTCAGGAAGAAGGATCACAAGTACAAGGCCAGCCTGTACATGATAGTGAGACCCTGTTTCAAAAAAGGGGGGTGGGGGACTTCCTGGCATGGTGGCTCACACCTTTAATCCCAGTACTGAGGAGGCAGAGGCAGGCAAATCCCTGTGAGTTCTAGTCCAACCTACTGGTCTACATAGTGAGCTCTAGAATAACCAGGGCTATGTAGAGAGACCCTGTCTCAAAAAGCCATAAAAAGAGGTCTGGGATATGGCTTAGTGATTGAGGATTTACACAGCATGTGTGAGGCCTTAGCTTCATTCCCCAAAACTGCAAAACAAATTATGCTCAGGGAAATGAGCTAGTCACAAGGCCACATATCGTATTACTTCCATTTACAGGAAATGTCTGCAACAGGAAAACCCATAAAGACGACAGATTACAGGTTGCCAGGGGCTGAGAAGAGGGGCAAGCTTCAACTAACTGCATAATAATAGCACATTTCAAAAGTTCTGGGACAGTACAAAGCTTGTGGGGACTAGATAAAAGTGACAGTTGCACAACATTGTTAATTGTCCTAAATGTCACATGTGAAAGGATAGTACATTTTATGTGAATTTTCCATCAATTTATTTTTTTTTTTAAAGTTACAAAGTATCCCTAAATCTGGCAAACACCAGAAACAAACTGTCAGTCTGCGGCCTGGTGAGATGGATAGGCCAACTCCAAGCTGCAGGGAGGTATTGCTGACTAGGCTCAGGCACCCCACAGAATGGTCTTAATATGGACCAGCTGGGGAGCTTCTCTCAGGAGGCACTAGGCTCTGTAAATATGTGCCCCCCGCCCCGAGGTTTGTTAGGGGAATGGTTACTCATGGAGTTTCCAACCACAGGCTGAGCTTGGAATATTTTTGTATTCTCATTGTTTGAAAAAGACTTGCGCCTCACAAAACTAAAATAGTATGGGAAAATGTGCTCTGTTTTCTGGTTTCAGCAGAATCTAGTTAGCCACTTTGGCTCTAGAAATCATTCTCTTTCCACTCCTGGCAAATGCTCCCCCAGTTGCTCCTCCGGCCAAGCCCAGTGCTAGGTTTTCAAAACAGAACTAATGGGGAGACAGAAGTGTACGAGGGAGCGCCATGCCATGGCCTATGGCCTCAGGTGACCCCTGAATTTACTTCTTACTCCATGCAGGTACCTATTATGACAAGAAGGAAAAGCAGGAGCCAAATCGATGGCTCGGCAGTTAAAATAAACAAATACATAAATCTTTTATAAAAAAAAAAAAAAAAAAAAAAAAAAGCAACACGTTGGAGAACCTTATAATCCAGCCAATGCACTCAAAGCATATGAAGCTGACGTGGTACCAAAAGACTTGTAAGACTAGAAATGTGTTGTGGGAGATATTTAAATCTCCATCCTGAATAGTAGCCCTTCACAGGAAAGGGGTATTAGTATCAAAATACAAGGCCGGGGCTATCCACAACAGAAATGGGAAAGAAAAAGATCGGTGTGGTGATGATGGGTGCTGGACTTTTTCTCTTTTATTATTTTTATTTTGTGTGTATGGATGTTTTGCCTGCATGTCTGTGTACCACGTTTGTGTGGTGCCTGTGTAGGCCAGAAGAGAGTGTGAGATCTCCTGGGACTGGAATTATAGTTGTAAGCCTACACGTGGGTGCTGGGAATCAAACCCCTGTTCTCTGCTAGAGCAGCAGGTACTCTTAACCACTGAGCCATCTCACTAGTCCCTTCCAAACCCACCCACCCCCATTTGTTTTCCTTTTGGGTTATTTTTGAGGCAAAGTTTCATGTAGCCTAGGCTGACTTTGACTTCTCTTTTGTAGCCAAGGATAGCCTTAAAGTCCTGGTCCTCATGCTCCTATGTCTACCTCCTGAGTGCTGGGTTTGTAGGCATGTGCCAGTATGCCCAGCTCAAGTGGAAAGCCCTTCAAGAACTGGAACTTAGTGTAAGTAATTTGGTCATTTAGAACACTGCACTTAGAAGAGATTAATGTATTTGTTATTCTCTTAGGAAGTCCCACAAGAGTAAATTGTTATTGGTAAAGCCGGCACCTCCCCAGAATCCCCAGAATATTTCTTGCTTCCTGTCTCACCATATACTTTTTTCCTATTGCAAATTCATCTACTATGAGACCCTCACCAAGGCTAAGTACATACTGCTGCCATGTTCTTTGACCTCCAAAGCCATAACCTGAATTTACCTCTTTTCTTTATCTAGTATCTAGCCTTGGACATTTTGGTTTAGCAACCAAAAACATGTCCCTAACAGGAATCAACTTAAATTCCTAACAATAAGGAAATACATAAACAAACAGTATATCCACACAAAGAACTTATTGCTTGTCACTCAAAATCAAGAACCACTGGCCCATACAATAGCATCAGTGAATCTCTTACATGTGTTGTTTATCATGCCACAGTATCAGCCTCTACCGTGAGAGAATTCCCCCTGGGGTCTAGTTCTCTCCTTACACTCTTGCTTTCTTCTTTTAAGCTTAGTTACTTGAGGTACAAGTAAGATTGCCTTCAATAAAATGTGCTCATTTTGGTTACTGACTGTGGCTCGGTTGGTGGAGAGTCTAGCAAGTATAAAGTCTTGGCTTCATATAAAAGCAGGTGCCGTGGTACACAAAAAAGTGCCCATTTTAAAGTGCAGTTCAGGAAGTAGAACAAATATTTATTCCTACCATATCCATCAAGACAGAGCATTTCTCATCAAATCTCCAGAAAGTTCTTTCTTGTCCCTTTGACACATGTCCTCTCTGCATACTCCAACGCTGCTTTCTGAACTGAGGTTTTTCTTTGTAGGATTTTATAGAAATGGTAGTGAATGGGTCTTTCACTCAATAGTATGCATATGGGGTTCTTCCATGTGAGATATGTCCACTAGCTTGTGATAAGCAACAGTGGTACCTTGACAAACGTATTCCCTTACTTGTGCTATGGTCTGAATATGAGATGGCCTGGTAGATATAGGTATTGAGTGCTTGGTCCAAGCTGCTGGAGTTATTTTGAGTGTAAGTTCAGGAAGTAATGCCGAGCTGGAGGATCTAGGCCTGATGAATGAGTCCTTGGGGTGTGGGAGTGGGTTATCATGCCCTATCCCTTCCTGTTTTCCCTTTTTCCTGTTTCCTGGCTGCCGTGATGTTAACTGCTCTATCCCACCATACCCTCCCTGCCATGATGGACAGTGGAAACTAACTCATTCTCTCTGTCTCTCTCCTCCCCCCACCTCTCTCTCTTGGGGTGTGTGTGTGTGTGTGTGTGTGTGTGTGTGTGTGTACATGCATTTCTCACTTATCTAGGAGTAGGGTTGCTTGGGCCATATAAATATGTTTGCCTTTCCACAAAACTATTCTCTAAAATGGTTGCACCATTTTATACTCCTGCCAAGGATACATGAGCATTTCAGTTGTTTTACATTCTCATCGAAGCTTGATGGTTGTCATTTTGGCTCTTGTTGTGGGTCTGAGAATAGCACCTTGTGATTATTACTTTCATATAGACTGTCCTTATCCTTCTAGACAGAGGCCTAATAACTAGTAGGAATGAGGGCATCCAACAGAGGAAGGGAGTCTACTTACTCTGGGCTGCTTCATGCTTTCAATCAGCAAGCCATTATTAGGTACCTACCACCTCTTAGATTCTAACAGAGAAGTGGTCAAGACGCAAAACCTGATCACTCTAATGACTCGGTGTGGAGCGAGCAGGGTATAGAGGACTCTAGAAAGTGAGTTCTGGAACTTAAATATGATCCTGCAAACAACAGGGAGCTAGGAGATTGGTACAGGGAGGGGGGGCGGGGGGCGGGGTTGTGCTTATCCAGCATGTCCCCAGGAAAACTGTTTCTGCTTCGTTCAGTCTTGCCTCACATTTCCCCTGCTCTGAGCCACTTCTCGTTCTCTGGGTCTTTTTGTTCCCCCTAGCCTAGGAGACAGATCGCTATCCCTGCCTGCTTCTTGGGAACATGCTGTTCTCATTGCTTGAAACTTATCATCAGAGAAATAGTCCCCGTGCTGCTGGCGTGTGTTTTAAATGAAAGCACTAGGGGATGTGTGTCTATTGTTAGTAAATGATGTCACCACTGAGCTTGCCAAACTGTCACAAGCAGTCTGGATGTCTTTCAGGGTTCTGTAGCAGAGACAGCTCCGTTCTGCAGCACGCAGGCTCTGAATAAGGTCTGGACTTTATGAGTGGCAGCGGAGCTTTGGGTATGCATTGAAAATAATATTGGCTCTTGGAAGCAAACATTCTGTCCCCATGACTCAGTCAATCTTCTCCTTTCTAAGGAGGAGAAATGGCAAGGTGCTGGCTGTTAGTCATTGTGTAAATGTCAACCCCTGTCCTTTGGAGGCCCCTTGAGTAGTCATATCCTATTTATCATGATGTGCCCTATGCCCCCTTGATGCCATTTGGTTTTAGTTTTGCTTTCTTATTTATTTACTTGCTCTCCATTAAAGCATGTAGGTTTCTCAAAGACAAAAGGCAGGTGGTTATTCTAGCCCCATAGCATCCCTCATGTGCACTGAAGGTGCACTATTTCTTGTTTGATGGAACAGAGCATGTCCCACTTTTTTAAAAAGATGGAAGATAGAATGTTCTAGTTAGCTTTCACTGTCAACTTGACACAACCTAGAGTCATCTTGGAAGGGAGCCTCAGTTGAAGAAATCCCTAGAATGGATTAGCCCGTGAACATATCTGTAAGGGTTTGTCTTGATTGTTAACTGATTATAGTCGTGCACACTATCGGGAGCACCATCCCTAGGCAGGTGGTTCTGGGCTGGATAAGAAATCTAGCTAAACATAAGCCAGCCAACAAGCCTGCAAGCGGCATCCTTCCACAGTTCCTGTTGTACTTCTTTGGCTATGAGTCCCTAGGTGAAGGTAACCCTGTATGAATTAGCAAGCAGCCTTCCTTCAAGTTCCTGCCTTGACTTTTCCGAATGTATACCATGACCCAGAACTGTGAACTGAATAAATCCCTTCTTCCCTTTGTTGTTTTTGGTCCAAGTGTTTTTATCACAATGACATCAGGAAAACAAGAACCCAAAACACTATTACTAATATTTGAGAATCATCTGGTAAAATATTCTGTAACATGTACCATATATAAAGATCATTACATACATCACCATAACTTCAAGCAGTTCATTCCCAAAAGGGACAGAAAAAACAGATTGTTTGTGTAGAATCATTTACTGAAGAACTGAAAAGGAGATTCTCCCCACCCCCCTTGGGCTAGCTGAGATTTGAGCCACTGGAGAAAGTATTTTGTGACAAGCTTTGGGGACAGATGTGTTCATTTTCTGCAGGGCTGGGGATGGTTCCCTACTCATGCTAAGCACTCATCCCACCATGTAGCCACAGCAGGCACAGCCCCTGCTTTGGTGGCGGTAGCGGGGAAGACGGTGGCACATACTTGTAACGCCAGCACTAGGGAGGCTAAGGGAAGAGGAATGCGGCAAATTCAAGGTGAGCCTTGGACACATAATAAGTTTGAGGCTAGCCTGCACTATATGAGACACTGTTTCAATACACACACACACACACACACACACACACACACACACGCACACACAAAGTTTGAAAAAAAAAAATATTTAAACATCTATAATGTCAGAGTTCCATTGGCTCCAACTCCCTTTTTAGGAAGATGGCTTTTCCAGGGGATTTTTGGTTTTTTACTAAGTCAGTTTAAAATATAAAACTATTTTTCAAGACTTAGACTCACTGTGGAGCCCTGGAACTCGATAGGTGGATCAGGTTGGCCTTGAACTCACTGAGATCCACCTGCTTTTGTCTCCTAAGTTCTGAGACTAAAGGCTTCAGCCACAATCCCCACCTTGAGTTTAAAACAGTATGTCTAGAAAATCGCTAATAAATTCACAACGAAAACATAAGAATATATGAGTATTATTTTTTTTTAAATATTTCATATTTGGTTCAGGAGTTTTGTTTATGAGCACATTAAGGGGAAAAAACAACCTACCACTTACTTCTTTCTCATTTTCCAGCCTCTCCCCACAGTCACACAGCAGGGAAATCTGATCAGAATGAGTATCCAGATAGAGCTGTGACTGAAGCCACTTGGAGCCCGTGCTCTTTAGGCAGGAGCCCTGTGACCCCTGCATACCTTCCCATCCCAGCGCCACTGGCCCAGGACTCACCATGAAGAAGCAGGATCAGCATCCCTTGGCCTTCCTTGTACCTGGTGGCTTAGAGCCACTCAGCTGTAGGATCCCTACCTGAGGGGAGAAGGGGCAGGTCAGCAGGTCGTAGGCTACCCAAGAGTCCCTTGGGAACGCTGCCCGCACCTCCACTCTTCCTTGGCTATACCCAGCCATTTCCCCTCCATTGCATTCATTCCTCCCCCAAGGATCCAATGTCTCCACATCCATCCGTTTGGGAACCCTTCATCAGGCTAAGGCCCATCAACAACCCAAGTATCACTCAGGACCCAGCAAGAAAAACAGATGGTGGAAAGCCTCTGCAGAAAAACCTGTAATGGTCCATCTCCAAATATTTGCTTACCATCCTGGGGATCTGCCCATAGCGCCCCCAACCCCTCCATCTCCCAAGAAATGGTGCAATAAGAAATAAAGGCTGGAGCAGGGAGCACACAGGGCCGAAGAGCAAGGACTGTGCATGCAGGTTTGACTGCTTCTTTTTCTTTCTCAAAAGACAGTAGCTGGAAAAGCCTCGGTCGGTATCACGTGAGGATTAGCAGAGATGACTGAACGTGTCTGCCTTTTGAATCGCCAAAGCCAATGACAGATTTTGCTGACACACCAATCAATTTTATCCTCAAGCCTTGGCCACCAGAGCCTTCCTGCCCTCTCCATCTGCCAGGCCCCCCCTTTTTTTTTTCTTTAAACCCTTCCCACATTCTGCCCAGTTCCCTGACCCCAGCCCTAGCCCCACCCATCAGCAATAAACAGTCCGAAATCGGCTTCCCGCTACCAAATGGTATTATAGGTCTTTGCAACAAGGACACATTACGTAACTTTAGAGGGCTCAAGCAGGGACCAGGCAGTTTAACATAACCGTGTTTTGCCCACATTGCAGACTGCTGATTTCATCTCTTTGGAAAGACGGATGATCCCCAAACGGAAGATGGCAGAGGCCCTTCCCAGCAGGCAAGAGGCTTTGGTGTTGAGACTTGCAGCCATGCTTGGTCTAAAGCCATTAAGTCCCGAGTCATGTTCAGAATCTGAGATTTTACACTCCCATCAGGCGAGGATGTAAGCTCTTGCTGCTCTGTTTGGTTTGTGGATGCAGCAGAGGCGATAGCTGCAGTAGTGCCTGGGAGCTGGTTAGGAATGTAGAAACTCTGGCACCACGCCCCCAACCCAGACTCTGCATTTTAATAAGTGAGTTAAGGGAGATTCCTCTGCCTGGGAGGTTGCAGAGACTGATTTCCTGGACCGGGAACAGGGACATTTTTCTCTGGCCCCTCAGTCATAGTTCAGCTGTCCTACATGCTCCTGGTCCCAGCAGCTCCTTCAGGCCTGAATGGGGCGGCGGAGGTTGGCTGCTGCTCTCTGGTGAGACATCCATCGGTCCAGGTATCCATGGAAACATGCCAAAATCTGGCTCTGCTGAGAGTAATCTTGACATTCCCTTCCATAATAAGGACTCTGTGAATTCAGCCATCAAGATCACAATGCCCTGGGGAATTACCGTTTTCTTACATTTGGACCTTGAAAGCCAAAATATGACTGAACTGGCCTAACCTCTGATATGAAGTGTCTTAGTTGGGGTTTCATTGCTGTGAAGAGACACCATGACCAAGGCAACTCTTATAAAGGCAAAGATTTAATGGGGCTGGCTTACAGGTTCAAAGGTTCAGTCCATTATCATCATGGCAGGAGCATGGCAGCATCCAGACATACATGGTGCTGGAGGAGCCAAGAGTTCTACATCTTGATTTGAAAGCAGCAAGGAAAGATTGTGTGCCACACTGGGTATAGATTGAGCATAGTAGACTTCAAAGCCCACTCCCAGACCACACCTACTCCAACAAGGCCACGCCTCCTATAGTGCCACTTCCTATGGGCTGAGCATTCAAACACATGAGTCTATGAGGACCCCTATTCCTAATCAAACCACCACAGGAAGGAATTAATGGGGTGGGATGGGTGACAGTAACATAGGTGAAGGAAGCATCCCCCCACCCACATGAAGTCCTTATCCCTAGGTTAAGTGGGAGTGGTAGACACAGTCTATAACCAGCAGTGTTGCAAAGGTCCTTGTGGAGCGGGAAGGTAGAGCTGCCAGTGAGATCTGAAGGCCTAACAGAAACCATGCAAGATTAGCATTAGAGAAAGACCTGTTGGTAAACAAACTCTCCAACCCTGGAACCACCCTGGCCCCCACACCCCACACACAGACCCACTCATAGCCAAGAGGCCTGCTAGAACTGCCTGGAGCCATAGGAACAGGAGGTATAGAGTGTCCTAAGATGATAGAGACAGGTGATCCATTAGGCTGTGAGTGAAATCACACATAATGGAGCATGGACAAGAAAGCCTGCATTAGCCGGGCGGTGGTGGCGCACGCCTTTAATCCCAGCACTTGGGAGGCAGAGGCAGGCGTATTTCTGAGTTCGAGGCCAGCCTGGTCTACAGAGTGAGTTCCAGGACAGCCAGGGCTATACAGAGAAACCCTGTCTCGAAAAAACCAAAAAAAAAAAAAAAAAAAAAAAAGAAAGCCTGCATTATACGAAGAAACTCCAAAGCCCCTACTATGGAAGATAAAAGCCCCATCCTGGCACAGTGCCATTGTGCTTCTAAACTTTCTCCTCCTCTTGCTTCTCCCCTTGAAAGTGTCTTTTTTCGATTTATATTTTCATCATTTTTAGTATGTGTAAGTGGATGTGTCCACATATGGATATGTGTGTATGAGTCCAGATGCCTGAGGAGGCCAGAGACATCTGATCCCTGGAGCTGGGGTCACAGATGGTTGTGAGATGCCTGGCATGGGTGCCCAGAACCCAACTCAGTCCTCTGGAAAAGCAGCAAGTGCTCATAATCTTAACTGTTGAGTTGAATAAACCATCCCTGTTCTGCAACTATCTGTCTCTGCATTAGTTTTCTTATCCTCAACACAGAGCCTAGAACACCTCAAAGGAATCAACCAAACCCTAACCCCACTGAGTGCACTTGTACCTTCACTTCGGACATCCCAGTGAAGTCTTCGTGTCCTTTGCCTCCCCTCTTCAGCAAAGCAGAGGCTGAACTATGGCTATAAACGTGGGTTTGGTTACACCCACAGTCTTTGTTCCCAGCTAATCAAGTCCCACTACCTTCCAGCTTCATCAAACCCCTGGAGCAACAGCTCTGGCATGAGAGGCTCACTGACGAAGGCCACCTGTGGAACTGCTTGTCCCCAGGAGAAAGGGAAGGCGACATCAAGGAACAAATAACCCTTGTCTGTTACCTGTGCCCTGTTGATGGACCAGCCTGACTCCATCTTAAGATTAGAAACGATCTTCTTACAAGGTCAAAATAAATTAATCCCTGTTCTCTGTAAAACTTAAATTTGATAGTATCTTGACCCATTTTCTAGAATTTGACATGTTCCATACCCTATATCCTGACCTCCACTCTGATAAGATGATTTTAAAATATTCATTCAAATTCCTACATAACCAAAAAAAAAAAAAAAAAAAAAATCCCCAACCCTTGGAAACCTCCTAGTCTTGCAGTTTTTTTAATAGCTATATAAACCACACTGACTCCTGTGTTCATGGCTGCTGTCTCAAACTCTGCTTTAGGGAGACAGCCCTGTCTCACAGAAAATAAAGCTTGCTTAATTCAGCTAAAAGGATTTGGGTTGGTGGTCTTTTCTCTCGTTCAACAGGATTAACATTATCTGTGGTGAATAACCACACACACACACACACACACACACAAGGAAGTCACACAACACATAATTTTAAAAAAATGTAGAAGGGCCCTTCTGTGTTCCTTTCTGGCTTTAAGTCATGATTCATTGGGCAGCAGGATGGAGGGGAGGGAGAGAACAGTGAGAGGTGGCTCAGACCCAGTTTTCACTCTGCAGGTCTTCTAAAGGAATTTTCCTCAGCAGAGGACACAGTCTACGTGTTTCTGTGTTATTTCTGCCCATTGGTTTTGAAGCAATCACAATTGAAGGGCAATATAAAACTCTCCCTTTGCAGGGATTTTTTAGTGTGATGGAACCTTCCACAGCACAGTTAGGTATGTCCCATGGACCTAAGATGCCAAACCCAAATGCAGTCATCAGAGACTGCCCTGGGACAGTAGCTCAAAGTTCGTTGTCACATGGCAACGAATATTAATGACATAGACAGTGGTGAGGATCTGCAAAGCAGAGGAGTTTATTCTGAATTATTAGAGAGAGTGAAAAAAATGAGGAGAGGAAAATTGAGAGGAACTCCAGAAGAATTGGGAGGGGCTTCCAAGAGTGGGGGAAATCTGTTAAATTTGTCTTTTCTAAAGTTTCTAGAGGGCAACAGCAGAAAATGGAGAAAAGGCTAAGGACTCTCTCCTGAGATGGTTATTCTTGGGCTCTATGAGCTTACCAAGGAAGGGGCCCTGTGCTCTATGCCTGCTGTCCCGGCCTCAGGAGTTTTCATATGCTGTTTATATATGCCTACCTAGTGTGGGTAGTTGAAGCCCCTCTCTATCCATCTCTGACTCCAGCTTTGACCTTGACTGTCTACTAGCTGTTAGTCACTTGGCCAGTGTTCTCAATTCATTCTGTTGCTGTAACAAATATCATGGCCAAAAGTAACTTAAGGGAAGAAAGCATTTTCTTGGCTTATACTTCCAAGTCACTGTTCATCATTGAGAGATGTCATGGCAGGAACTCAAGCAGAAATTTGGGCAGAAACCATAGAAGAATGCAGCTCACTGGCATGCTCACAGGCTCATGGTTAACTGACTTTCTTATACAGCCCAGGACCACTTGCTCAGAGAGTATTGCTGATATGGGAGAGCTAGTCCACTATGGGCAGCACCACTCCCTGGGCAAGTGGTCCTGGTCTATATAAGAAAGTTAGCTAACTGTGAACCTATGAGCATGATCAACTTGAAGTTTTACCATGGCAGAGCATTAATTCTATCAGTTACCAAGAATATAAATGCAGTCTTTCTTAGTTGTATCATATTTAGCTCCTTGTCTAAATGTGCTCTGGGATGGCCTCTTATTAGGAGGCCATCTTACTAACAATTAAGGCTGTTCTTAGAAGCAAGAATATATGAAAGGACGACAGGCCTTCTGTGTGTTACTGGAGGGCTTTGGAAGGGATAGGGAAGCCAGAGGTCACTGTCCTTCCTCTTATTAGTCTAGCTTGGTTATTCACAGCAAGCTATCAGCATTCTTCTTCTTCTTCCTCAGAATCTCAGACTGACATTTTAACCTTAACCTTCCTTTTAATCCAGCCTGTGTTCTCAATGCAACAATAGGAACAAGTTATAGCCCTCACCATGGGTCCTTTTCTCTTGCTACCTACAGAAAGGTTATCTCCTTTTAAGATAGGTTAGTTTGAACCTATTAAAGAGGTTCTTGGCTTCAGATGTTCAGGGAGTCTCCTTGGATGCTTCTGGCTAGAGCTCAGAAACTAAAGCTACCTTCTTTTTCTTTTACCTCAAACCTCTATTCACAGGCATACACATGTCCAATAGAAACTAGGCCATTTCAGGAGGGCTAATGTGTGTGTGCATGGCACGTTTAGCCTGACACCAATGAAATCGAGCAAGGTTTTGCTTTTTGGAGGCAGTGACCAAGGGGGGCAAGAAGAAGTCTCAGCCATAGTTCATGTTTTTAGTTCTGGATGCCTGGTCTGTAGCATAAGATGTTCTCTGCCTCTTGTTCCACAGAAGTAGATCCTAAGACAAGGACACAGATGGAATTATTTTGTTTGGGAGGTGATTGGCAGAAGCTCCACAGGGGACATGGTGGGGGTGGATAAAGCACAGTTATCAGGCTCCCGGGGCCGCTGCCACTTACCCTGCCCACCAGCCACCTGAGTTCTCTCGGATGACTGCTCCCGGGGAGATGAGGGACTATGTATTTGCTAGTCGTCTTGAGCTATGTGTCAACATGTTGTAGACACTCTGCTTCCTAAAAACAGCTGTTGTTGGGCAGGAACTCAAGAGCCTGTAAACATTTACTGATCTGGCCTTAAACTCATCAGGTCCTACTGATGAAAGAAAAAAAAGCCTACCAGGCCTTTGTTTTAGGTGGCTAGGCCTTTGTCTCAGTTCAGAAGGGTGAGAAAGAAGTCAGCCATCTTGAGAGGAGGAAGCTGGAAGTTTGTCGTCTTATTTTCTAGTCGTGGCCCTTATCCCTATCTGTCTGACTTTCAGGGAATGTGTCTAACTCACACACACACACAAACACACACACACACACACACACACACACACACGCACGCACGCACGCACGCACGCATGCACTCACACAGATGGAGGATAGGACATGTTTTATTCGATGATTTGTTAGTTAGATTTATAACTTTCAAATATTTAAAAAGTTCAAACATTTAGACACGTGGTATATGGCCCTCCCTGTGTGTGTACTCTAACCCCAGATCCCACAAATATTAGAGGCTGGCCTATGTTTGCTATCTAGGTGGAGGTGTCCAACTGTTTGCCTGAAGTGAAGCCTGTGTGGGGATGAGTGAAGGATCTAGAATAAAGAACTGGGGTAAAGATTGACCTTATCCTGCCTTTTCTTCATTTTCTTGTCTCAGACAGACACCCTGAGGTTTCTGTACCTCATAGTTTTAGATTCCTCGGGTTAAGGAAACTAAGGCCAGAAAGGGCAAGGACCTGTGCTCAAGTGTATGGCAAGTGTTGACATAAAAGTGACTCTGCCTTAAAGGAAGAAGAAAATAGTTTTTTCGAGTCATATGGCCTGGGAGCCTTGAGTGTCATGTTCCACAATGGAAGGATGCCATGAACTGTGTAGTCACAAAAGAATTGTAAAGTTGTAAATCAATAAACTTTCAATTACATTAGTAGGAGCATCCTGTAGACTGGCAACTGCAAAGCCACAAAGCTGCTCCATAGGTATGTGTTACTCCCAGAGTGCTTTGTTTTAGGGTAGGTGGAGGCCAAAGGTCTGCTGAGTTCTGTGATATACTGGTGAGGCTTCTTGATCATTACAAGAACATTGGGCAGGGGTCTGTAAAATGGCTGAGCTATTATGAGTGCTTGCTGCCAAGCCTGATAATTTGAGTTGGATTCCCTGCAGATCCACTTGGTGGAGGAAGAGAACGGAACTCCTGTAAGTTGGTCTTTGATCTCCACTCATGTGGTGTGGCACACACACCTACACACACAAATACACACACTTTTTTTTTTAATTGTAAAGAATTCAGGTCAGGGCTGGGAAGACAGCTTAGTCAGTAAATCTGAGTTGGATCCCAGAAACCACGTTTAAAAACAAAAACAAAATGGTAACAGAAACACACAGATCTCTGGAGCTCACTAGCCAGTCAGCCCAGCCTACTTAGCAAGCTTCAGACAAATCTCAAAATAAATCAAGTGGATGTCCTCTGAGGAAGGGCACCCAAGGTTGTCTTCTGGATTTCACATGTACCCCACAAGCGCACTGGTGGGCATGCGTGTGACGTGCACACACACACACACACACACACACACACACACACACATACACGTTAGGTCAGATATAAAAGTTAAAGTAAATGGTTAAGGGTTCTAAAATAAGGCAATTTTGACTCCCCTCTTTTCATAAAATTCCACCACCAAGTTGTTCTAACCAGACGAAGCTTCTTCAGAAAACTTGAGTCCACAATGCTGAAGGCGGAACAAGGACTTGGTCGCTTAGGTCATGGTTTTTTGTTTTGTTGTTGTTGTTTGTTTTCCCTCCTGAGACTCAAGTAAGAAGAGCCACTTTCACTGCCTATGTGAGATCAAATGAGGCAAGCCATCCATTCTTGTTTCTGTGAGACATCTCTAAACTGCCTTAGCTGAAACCATTCTTCTGTTGGAAACCCTAGCTCCTTGTGAGGCTGGGCAAATCGACCTGAGTTCTGGACTAAGGAGGGGAGGCGACTTATTCTGCTGACTCCCAGAATGACGTCACCTCAAGGGCAGGCCGGACAAAGTCGGGATGCAGGCTGCTACTGACTTCCGGGCCCTGGGCACAAAGCGCGCCTTGGCGGTCGTAGCGGTGCAGCTGGCCGCGAGTCCCCAGTATGAACATTTAAGTCCCTATTCCTTCCCACCTCTCTGGACTTCGAAAACCAGTTCAGCTCGCTAGCCCGGGTTAGCAACTACTCGTGACGCACCGGGGGATTTTTTCTCCCTCAAGGTCACGTCCTTGCGAAACCCGGGCAGCCTCTGCCGGTAACTGATGCTGCAGCCCCGCCCGCTCCCAAGGTCTGATGGGGAGGGGCATCCGAGCATGGGCCCCCGCCCTCCCAGGTTTGTCCATTAGAGGGCGCTGAAGCTCTGGCGCTGGACCAGTGCCACCGCAGCTCGCCTTATCGCCCCCCGCCGGGAGACAGGCTCCAGCATGGCGGCGCGGGGGCGGCTGCCTCGCCCGGAAAGGCCCGGGGCGCTCCTGAGCCGGAAATCTTAGTCACGCACCTGAAGTCGCTGGAAGGCTGCCTGCCCAGGCCAAAGGCCAGCCTGCCAAAGGTCCCTGGAGAGGGTCCTTGAGTGACCTACTGACTGACCCTGGAGTCCGGAGGGTGGATAATAAACCAGTTTGACACAGCACATGAAGGGTTGGCCCAGGATTCCTTCTGCCGTCCTTCTCAACAGACTCACTGCCCCCACTACTCCAAAATGCACTTGCCGGGTGCTGCTTGTGAAATCGCCACTCTGTGTGGCCTCCAAAATACAGCTGTAGATCCATCTGCCTTGCCCAAGGAAAAGACCCAAAATTCCATGCAGCTAGGCGCTGCCAGGTATCAAATCAATGTGAGGCGGGAGTGGGTGGATGTGTGGGGGAGCACCCTCATAGAAGCAGGGTAAGGGGGGATGGGATAGGGGGGTTGCAGAGGGGAAACTGGGAATGGAGAGAACATTTGAAGTGTAAATAAATAAAATATCCAACTAAAAAAAAAAAAATCAATGTCTCAGTCTCAAAGAGGCCTCTGAAACAGTGGTTGATGGCGCTGACACATGCTAAAAGAGGTGAAAGAGGTCCCGGACAGGATTCCTAAGCCACCAGCAGCATGGCCAGACAACAGTTGAAATCAGTAGTTATGGACCTAAGGAACCAGATGCTTTAGAATAAAATGTTGGGGGAAAGAAATGAATTGTTTGCACCTATGATCAGAAGGGCTAGGATAAGAATGGGGCAGAGTCCCAGGAGTGGAGGGTCATCAGTCCATAGCAGACTTGCTGCGTTTTGGCTAGTCCGTTCTGAAAGCTGAACGGGAGATGACCTCATGGATAGTCTTCAGCACACAGGAAAATAACGCAGTGCAGCAGTTTTGTCTTTTTCTTTGTTGATTTAGCTGGCAGCTGTCAGTTAAAATAATATCTGATCTCTTCCTCCATTCTCTGGCCTGTAACTTAATTTAGAGCATTTCAGAATTCTCTTATCACAGGTATTCAGGGCAGGCAAAAGATCTTGGAACATCTGATTTCAGAAGACAAACCATCAAAGATACTTGAGTCTGTGCAATGTTGAGCGGCCATGTAACTGAGCCTCTGCTGATGGCCTGTCAGAAGAACAAATGCTGGGAGAGGCTTGGGGCCCTTCCTGCTGCTCTCAGATCCTCACCTTTTGCCACTTAGAAAATTAGTGTTTGACAGACATACAGGAGTCTAGAGCTTGACACTGACTGGCAAAGAAAAGATACAAAGGCTTCCGCTTTCCACCTGGCAAAGGAATGGATCTAGGGACAAAGAAGTCTGTCAGGCCTGAGATGGGATCTTCCACTCCACAAAATCCCTGAGATGCTTTTCTATTTGAAAAAAAATGGAAGAGCTATAAAACCTTATTTTCCTCACCCTGGACTTGAATTTAAACCTTTGTTAGGTTTGAAAGCCACCTTTCCTGGATGCATGTAGCTCATGAAAGAAGCCTCTCCTTACAGCAAATGGAGGCTACCGCAGAAAACCACAAATGGATACAATATAGAGATCAATAGATCCTGGGGAGCCCAGTGTCAATGGATACACCTTTAGCACAACTCCTGCATCTATGGCTCAGGGACCATCAAGGAAAAGAGGACAATAAGCCGGTGATAGCCAGAATACCAGGAAGTCTGCTGTGAAACAGTCACTCCTAGAAATGACTGCATAAACAAACCAGAACAATGGTAATATCACGGACATGTTCACAGGGAAGGGGAAAAGCCACCGGGCCCCATCCCTAGGCAAAGAGCTATAAACAACTAATGAGTGCGGGAAGGAGAATTAGCCTCTCCCTTATTGGCTGTCTAATGCAGATCGGTCAGCCTTGAAACTATATATACATACATATATATATCTCCAATAAAAATGGGCTCAGCAGGTTGTATGTATGTGTGTGCATATTTCACACTCACATTCACACACATATATATGCAACAATAAATAAAAATATGCTATCTACTTGGGAGTATAAGAGGACATTGGGGGGCTTCAAGGGAGGGTAGCTGGGAAGGGCCAGAGGGAGGAAAGTGCTGTGATTCTACTTCCATTATAAACATAGTTTAGAGTAAAATAGAAATATATAACATTATAGAGAGTATATCATTGGTGGTAGGACTGGAAATGAACATCTGAAAGCCTACACTCAAGAGGCTGAAGCCACCCTGGACTATATTTGCTCTCGCGCTCTCTCTCTCTCACACACACACACACAATCATACATGCATGTACATTGTTATAATTATACATTATATATGAACGATTTTATGTTTCTAAAATGTGAAATGAAAAACAAAGATAGATTGGGACAAAGGATATGGTTTGTGGGGTGAAGTAAGCATCAAATCCTCAGTATCCACACTTAAAAAAAACAGACACAGCTGCCCATGCCTGTAACCATAGCACTGAGACACAGGTGGATCCTGGGAGCTGCTCCCTCAGCCACCTGACCTGAACCGGAAAGTTTCCTGTTCAGGAAGAGATCTTTCCTGAACAAAGTAACAAGGCTGAGAGCAATAGAGAAAAACATCAAATATCCTGCTCTGGTCATTCCTTCTGTGCACCAAACATGTACTATACCACCTACACTCACACACACACCACACACACACACACACACACACAAATAAAAGAAAGAAAGAAAAACTTTGTTACAGGGAACATAGGAAACCTGGGGAGCCAGGTCCCTTTTCTTAGGAAAGAACTGATTAGCATGCCTCATTTACATATGTTCTAAGCATTGTGTTATGGATTTTTATGAATTGTAAAATAGCCAAATGCTCACTGGGGAGGAATTTACACTTCTCCACCTCCCCATTTGGCCAAACTGTAAATAAATCATCTTTTCTTTACCAATATCTGTAGCCGGGCTTTTGGCCACTTAGTGGGTTTTTTTTTCCTTCCACCTTTATTCCACCCTTTCAAACCCCCAACACTAGGTAGGAGTGAAAAAAGGATGGGGGGAAAGGGGGGCGACATTATCATTAGACTACTTCTGCTCAGTGGGGTCATTAAGTTCCTTGGGGGAAAGTTTGCTTGTTGCCACCAGGATAGCTAATTTCTTCTCATCTCTTTGTTCATGACCACTTGACAAATCACAACCTACAGCAGTCAACAGCATCCAAGCACCAACTGGCCAGTCACACTATTGGGGCTCTAGCATTTATACATCCTCTGAGAAGTCCCCAGAATTCCAAACATCACACACTCACAGAAACTAGTCACAGCTGGCAAAACCCCACCCCTGCTAGAGCATGAGGCAAATCATAATCAGCTGCTGTGACATAGCAGCCCCATGTCCCCACACTTGGAGAACATAGTTCTAGAATATTCTGTGTTTTTTAAAGAAACCAAAATTCTCACTATGAATGTCTGGGTCCTGCTTTATTTAAAATACAGGGAAACTAGCCAGTAATGTGAGTTCTATTCTCTGGACCTACATGATGAAAGTAGGTAACTCCTGCCGTTGTTCTCTGGCCTCCAGAGTATACTCACATACATAAATCCAACAAAAGTGTTTAAATGTGTAAATAAAGGAAATACAGAGAAACAAAGGCATCAGATTCATGGGTGTGATGCTAACAGTGGCATCATCAAGAAGAGTGACTGTGCCAGGTGTGTAGTGGCTCACACAAGTAATCCCAGCACTCCTGAGGTTGAGGCTGGAAGATTATAATAGCAGTGGTCTGAGATCCAGGATGATTGTCTTGGGACAAGGAGAAATGAAGCCTGAAGTATGAGAGAGAGGGAAAGGGGGAGGAGGAAGGGGTTGCCAGACAGACTCAATCAGTAGGTAGGTTAGAAAGAAAGCCAAAGGAAAACTCCTGAAGTGGACAGGTTCCCAAAGAGGAACAAGCACCAAGAAACGTGCTTTTAAAAAGTTACAAAACAAAGAAAACATTAGTCAGGTAAGGAATAAAGAGTGGCCTGTCTCCTCCAGGTACACAAGTGAAGCCATCATACTGGTTCAGAGGATTCTATTTGCTGCCAGTCTGGATTCTCCTCTCACCCTGATATTGGAGATTTCAGGTGTGTATGAAAAGTCAGACTATCGACTGGTAAAATTGACCTGGTTCCGGAGCTAGGCTCACAAAGATGTCTCTTTGGGGTTTGGTTGGATCCTGTTATGGAAAGTTCTAGCAATTGGAAAGATTAATGAGTTAGGTAAGAGGGTGTCAGTCACTCTGACCAAGAGTCAATAACCACAGAAAAGGTGAAAGAGAAATTCTGTTCCTCTCATGGTTACAGGAACCAAGGGGTAAGGAAGCCACAGATTAGGGTGGCCATGGAAAGGAAGCCTCCGGTGTAGTAACCCAGCTTGAGCAAGTATTGCACCTTATCAGTTCTCCTTTGATGTCCTCTACAACGGGTGAGTGATTGTCACATGTTTGGGTTGAAATATGACAGAAAGCAGCCTGTCTGTTTCTTCATGGTATTCAATAGGGGATAATGCAACTGTGTGGAAGTTTCTTCCTGAGGCAGGGCATGGGCATGTGGGACTTAAATGGCATATTTAGAATCAGTATGAAGGGGGCCCTCTTATTTTGACATCTCTTGGGCTCTGGTTGGGTATATGAGGTCAGTTACCTGAGTACTGGTCCTGGGGAGGGGGGCTTCATTTTTTAGGATGTCATAAAGGGTTATTATATCATACCTGACTCTGTGGATTCCATGTTCAATGATGCTGCTGCCATCTATAAAGAAGACCTAGTTAGAGTTTGCAGGGGACTGTCCAAGTCCTTCCCTAACAATAGACGTTTGTAGAATTATTTGTTCAGTTGTGTTTTGCACTGTCTTTACTTTGATTCCTTGAGGAGGAAGGTGGCAGGATCAAAGGTGTAGCAAGTTTTTATTTGAACAGCTGGGCCCTCCAAGAGTAATGACAGATCATTTAAGTCTGTACTCAGCTAATAAGACTCCCTTTTGATTCCAATTGTCTTGTCATGTTATTGGAGATATACAGTCAAGTCATGTCCCAAGGTCAATGTATATGCCTCTGGAACAAAACACAGTGACTGACTTACAAGCTCTGAAGCATGCAAGGCAGCCTTTGGCCAGGAGGTCCAGTTCTAACTAAGGTAGCCTAGCTGTTACTGAGTAGGTCTGCTAGACTGGGTAAACACACCCAAAACCATTCTTCCTCATTCAGCTACTTAGAGATTGAAGTCTTTACTAGTGGAAGGACTCAAAGCTGGGGCCCTAAGGGGTACATGCTTAAGGTTTTAGTTCCTTGGTCCCTGGGTCAGGGTTTGAATTTTCATTCCATCTGGGTCTCTTTCATTAGCTGATACAGAAGCCAGACTATTTCTTCTGTATGGTGAATCCAGAGCCTGTAGAATTCCTTAATTCCTACAACTCCTAAGAGTGTTTAAGTGGTTTTGGTAGAGGGAAGGAAGAGAAAAGTTGCACCTGATCCTCAAGTCTCTTCTCCTTTAAGTATGCCCAGTCCTAAATATCTGACTGACAATTGGCCCCTTTCAGCTAAGACCTTCAGAGTGCTTTGTATCCTTCTTGGGGATCTTCTATCTTCAGGGACACAGGAAGTAAGTCATCCACATCTTGGAAGAAGTCAAGGAAGTCCCTAGATAAAGTCTACCCAAAGAGTCAGACTTGTCTCTGTATCACTGGGGCAGGACCATTCAGGTGAGTTGGCTAACCTGAGGAGCTGGGTCTTTAAAAGCAAATATGTATTAGAGTCTGAGTTTGTCATAGTTAGGGTTTCTATTGCTTCGATGAATCACCGGGACCAAAAATCAAGTTGATGGAGAAAAAGTGTATTTGGCTTAACTTCTACACCATAATCCATCACTGAAGAAAGTCAGAACAGGAACTCTAACAGGGCAGGAACCTGGAGCTGATGCAGAGGCCATGGAGGGGTGCTGCTTACTGGCTTGTTCCCTGTGGCTTGCTGAGCCTGCTTTCTTATAGGACCCAGGACCACCAGCCCAGGGATGGCACCACCCACAATGAGCTGGGTCCTCACACATCAATCACTAAGAAAAAAAAAAATCCCTACAAGCTTGCCTGCAGCCTCATCTTACAGAGGCATTTTCTCAGTTGAGGTTTCCTTCTCTCAGATGACTCCAACTTGTGTCAAGTTGACATAAAACTATCTAACACAGAATGTAAAGGTATACAAGAGGGCTTTCTTCAAGTCTAGAACAGTAAACATTTAGAGTCCTCTAGGATCTAGGTCAGGAGAGTAGAATAGTCTCCACTATTAGGGTTTTGAAAATCCAGAATAGGAGTGTTACAGGGAATCATATAACCTACTGTTTCCAATTATATGATGCTTGTAAGCTTTGTCATGCATCAAGTTGTAAAGGTTACTGTTAGGTATGGGAAATAAAAGGAGTCTTTGAGATGGATTTTAAGAGGAAGCTGTGACCTGGAAACTTAAGGGTTCTTGGAAAGTCAGTTGGATGGTGTTTTGCTGGGGCAAACACATGAAGGAATGTTTTGCTGAAGCAGACACAGGAGAGAGGATGTTCCGCTAAAGCAAGCATGTGAAACCACATGTGATGAAAGAGTCTTTGCTAAGGGACACACATGTATTAGTCTCCCTTACATTGTGTAGTTGAGCTGCATTTGTCAGGACTCCATAGAGAGAAACACACCGAAAACGTGGTGTGCTGCAGTGTGTTGTCGCTTCAAAGACTCGGGTGATGGGATACACTGCTGAGGCAGGGCACGTGGAGGACACGTGATGTTTGGAGGGTATAAATAGGACTCAACAGAGTGACAGAAAAAGAGCTCTTGGCTTACATATAGAGCTAGCTGTGCAACGCTTGTGGGTCTTGCATCTTCACTGATCTTCACTTCCATGAGAGAGGCACAGCTGAGAACTTCTCCTGGTGTTCCTGCTGGTCCCTCCTTTTGACTTGTGCTGAGGCTGAGGCTGGCTGCCCCTGCTAGGTTGTGTCACCGCTATTGCTAACCTGACTCTACTGACCTGGAGTGCTGGTGTATCCATGAGGTGTTTGCGAGTGGATCAAGCTGCCACTGCTGACCTGTGAACTGAACTGCTGATTTCCAGACAATACAGATGGGAGTTGCCCCAAAGACCCATTTCTAAACAGGTCCACTTCCCCCTCGTATCCTTCTTTTCCACTACCCTGGTGGATGGTGGATTACAAGAAAGGTTAAAGCATTTAAGAATCATCATTAAAAATAGGATTTGAAAAAAAATAAAGTTAGAAGGCTACATCTGCTCTTTCAGTCTGCCTCCTAGATAGCTCATACATTCGAATTTATTTCATTCTCCATCACAGGGAGAATAAGGGCCTATCCTGGACCATAAATGTGGTAGTTCCCAATCGGGACACGAGATCTTGTCCCAGAAGAATAAAGTGGTCCAGCACTATCAGGGGCATGTGATAAAGGGGAGTACTTCTCAGTTTCAACTGGAGCAGGAGGGTGGGCAAAAGAGCAAGTCGTGAACTTTCCAGAGACTTCTAGAAAGGAGAAGGAGAGCCAGAATTAGGCTAACAAAGAAGCATTTGACTCTGATAGGCAGGTGTCTTGTCCCTCCACCATCAGGTTACCCAGGATCCACATAGAGATTGGATGTCACCTAGAGGTATAGGACAACCCAGGCTCCTCAGTCCAGCCCTTGTTGGACCAGGATCAGGTTACTTCCTGTCCACCTGAGCCCTTGCCATTGGGAAAGTAGTTCATCTGCTTGTCGATGGTTTTACTGACAATTGAGACAGGTTTGGGTAGTGATCCTTGAAATGCCCCATGCGTCCACAGTCACACCACCATCCAGTCAGAGACACTGAGTCACAGCAGCTCTTTGCTATTGGAGCTAACAAGGTGATCTTTGTTCTGTCTTGTGGCTCTCTTTCCCTAGTTTCCTCCTGATCTAGACTATAGAACACCTCAGTGGCTTTCTTGAAATTGTCAGGTATTGTCAGGCCCCAGGGATCTTTTATAATTTCTGCTTGATGTCCAGGGCCAGGACAGACTGAGTTATGTTTACAATAGCAAATAGACAAAGTGTTCTCTCAGGATCAGGCATCCTCCATTGACTTGAGATCTCAGGTGATAATGTTTGATGGGTGCTTCCCCAAGTCTCTCTAGGAAGGCTGTTGGATTTCCTCTGCTTCCCGAGTTACCAAAGAAAGTTTAGATCATTTGAGAGCTTGATGCAGATTCTTTTCCAGCCTTCTAAGATACACAATAAGAAATGTGGGGTTTTTTTGTTTTTTGGGTTTTTTTGTTTTGTTTTTTGTTTTTTTGGGTTTTTTTTTTTTTTTTTTTGGTTTTTTGTTTTCTCAAGACAGGGTTTGTCTGTATAGCCCTGACTGTCCTGGAACTCACTCTGTAGACCAGGCTGGCCTCGAACTCAGAAATCCGCCTGCCTCTGCCTCCCAAGTGCTGGCATTAAAGGCATACACCACCACCGCCCGGCCACAATAAGAAATGTTAAGGCTGGTGGTGCCACACACATTTAATTGCAGCACTTGGGAGGCAGAGGCAGGTAGATCTCTGAGTTCTAGGCCAGCCTGATCTATAGAGTGAGTTCCAGTACAGCCAGAGCTATACAGAGAAACCCTGTTTTAAAAAGAACAAAACAAAACAAAAACAAGCGAACAAAAACCCCAAACAGAAGCATGCCAATGTTTTTCTGAGTGCTTGAAAACATCGAGAGAAAGTCCTTGTGGGTTGTGAGGGAAGGTTTGATGAAACTAAAAGCCCAAACCCAAATAAAACAGACACAGCAAAATAAATGCATGACTACATGAATCATTATAAGCTGAGCATCTCCATACCCACCACGAATGTCAACAATGACTCTCAGGCCAGCAAGATGACTCAGTGGGCATTTGCCACCAAGCCCAATGACCTGGGTTCAATCCCTGCGGTCCATATGTTGGGAGGAGAGGACAGAGTTCCACAGATTTTCCTCTGACTTCTGCGTGGGTCCTGTGGTACCATTCATGACCACAGAAGAAATAAATGTAACATTTGCTGAAGAAATGGCTCACCAGTTAAGGCCACTTGATTGTGCAGAGGACCCTGGTTTGGTTCCCAGCACACACATGGCTGCTCACAGCCATCTCTTAGCTCTGGTTCTGAGGGAACACCCACCCTCACCCCCCCCCCCAAATAAGAAAGAAAGAAAACAAAAGAAAAGCTCTGTTTGCATCTTCTCCACTTATTTTCCCATCAGAGTCACTCATGGGAACCGCCTTACAGCCACTTGTGACTCCAGCTCCAGGACAGCCAATGCCCTCTTTTTGGTCTTCATGGGAATCTGGACACATGAGGCACTCATCCACACATTCAGATAAATAAAAATAATAAAAACAAGTCTTCAAAAAGATAAAATGTCTGTTACCTGCTAAGAAATTCTCAGGCTTGCCATCTTTCTCCATCACTGTCCTTCCTCCTCCATAAGGATTCAGGATGTCAGCTTTGACAGTAATCACAAAACTGTGTCTTACCACTCAACTGCCCATCCTTCACACTAAAGTTTAGCATGCCTTTGCTTTTGGGGGAGGGAAGGGTTGAGGGACTGGAGGGATAGCTTAGTGGTTTAGAGACTCTTTGCTCTTCTAGAAGACTCTGATTTGATTCCCAAACACTCACATGGCTGCTCACAACCATCTCTTAGCTCTAGTTCTGACGGGAAATCAAATAAAAAACAACAGAAACAAACAAAAACAACAACAACCAGAAATCAAATAAAGAAAGAAATGCTTCTGTCTCCATCTTCCCTGACTACATTCCCAATCAGAGTCAAGCATAGGGACTGCCTGCCTATTAACAAGATAACAGTCGCCTCCTCCTCCTGTCAGTGGAAATAACTCTCCATCCAATTACATTCTGCATGTCATCCTCATAACATTCATCCTTGGATGTTAGGATTTGGTTAAGAATTAGCATTATAGTTCTGGCCACTGCTCTGCCAGCCTCCATCATGCCCACCAAACAAGGAAAAATGAGGTTAGATGCCCCCACCCCCACTCTAGTCTCCCTGCTCATCCCCAGGGCATGCCCAGTTGCCCTGAGCTAGCTGCTGGCTGTCCTCAGAGCTCCATTGTCTTGCCCTGCTCTGCTGACCTCCATCAAGCTAGCCAAACAAGGAACATCCAGACCTGCTACATCAAGAACATCTAGTTCAAGGCTGCCCACCAGAGGCCTGCTGCATGGGAAGCATCCAGATTAGGGCTGCCTTCCCAATACCTGCTACACCAAGAATATCCAGGGACAACCAGATGGTTAAGGTCAGCAAAAGACACAAACAAGAGCAAGGGCAACACGGCACCTTCAGAGCAAAGCTATCCCACTACAGCAAGCCCTGGATATCTTAACATAACTAAAGCACAGGAAAACGACCTTTAAAACAACCTTATAAAGATGATAGAATCCTTTAAAGAGGAAACTAATAAATCCCTTAGAGAAATTCAGGAAAATACAATCAAATATGTACAGGCCTTTAAAGAGGAAACTAATAAATCCCTTAAAGATATACAGGAAAATACAATTAAACAGATGAAGGAAATGAATAAAACTGTTTAAGACCTGAATATGGAAATAGAAACAATAAAGAAAGCACCATTTGAGGGCATCCTGTTGATGGAAAAACTGGTGTCAGTAGGAAAGGATGCACCTAGCCCTGCAGTAACGTGATGTGCCAGGATTGGGGCATTACAGGGAGGCTTTCCTCAAAGGAGAAGACGAGGAGAAAATGGAGGAGAAGATGTGGGAGAGGAACTGGGAGGAGAGGGCAACTATTGGGATGTAAAGTGAATAAATTAATTAATGAATGAAGAAAAAATTCACAGTGAGCTTAGAGCATGACTCCATGGTAAAGCCCTTGCCCAGCGTGTGTGAGCCTCTGAGCTGGATCTCTACCACGTTTAAAAAAAAAACAAAAACAAAAAACAAAAAACAGCTCATACAAACAAAAACAATGGACTGGAAAAGGCATTATATTGCAATAACATCATGGATTCTAATATTCCATCTAAGTATGCTCCCAAATGTCAGGATGAGAACATTCTACACCTCCTCCTTTGTGACGTAATGCAGTTTAATAATAGCACAGCTCCAAGGTCTGGTGGCACAGGCCTAGAATCCTAGCTACTCAGGGGACTGAGGCAGGAAGATTATAAAACAAAAGCTGGGCCACTGAGTGGGTGAGTTTAAACTCAGCCTGACTCACTTAACCAAGACCTTGTCAAAGGTCTCAGAATCAAATCAAAAGCTAGAGTCAGAGTCTAGCATGTGCAAGACCCAGGTCTAGTCCCCAACACTAAAAAAATCAAAACAAAAACAAACAAACAAACAAACACAACAGAGAATGGCCAGCTCTGGTGCCAATGTTACTCACACCAAACCAAAAACAAAGCAGAAAGATCGCAAAGCCAATTCAACCTCTGTTTAATCTAACCACTGTTTAAGGAAATGTGACAGATGGAGAAAACTCGTTGAAAGACACCAGACAAATGCACAGTCAGCTAAATATAGACTGGAAAGTTCTATGTGACATATGATCCGTTTTTTTTTCTCATCAAATTAATAGAATGGGGAGAGAGTGAAAGAAAAAGAGACTTCAAAAGAAAGAAAGAAAAGAAAGAGAGAAAAGGAGGGAGGGAGGGAGGGAGAGGGGGGGAGGGAGAGGGAGAGGGGGGGGGAGGGAGAGGGAGAGGGAGAGGGAGAGGGAGAGGGAGAGGGAGAGGGAGAGGGGAGAGGGAGAGGGAGAGGGAGAGGGAGAGGGAGAGGGAGAGGGAGAGGGAGAGGGAGAGGGAGAGGAGAGATGAGAAAGAACAAAAGGACACAAGAAACATCAAGTAATGCAATTGGGGAACAATCTTTGCCTGAGACAAAACAGACTGAGCGTCAGATCAGTTGTTGGAAACCAGCTTCTGTTTTTAAAGTCCTTATTCACTAGGGGGGAAAACACAGAAATGTCTAGTGTGAAATGAGATTGCATTTTGGATTTTACTTCAGTCAAGCTAAACAAGTGGTGGGGCAGAGGAGACAAAGGGCTAGCAGAAAGCTGGTAGCTGCAGGAAGTGACAGATGAGGGCATTAGTAATTCTTCCTAATATCTTCCAAGATACATGGTCCTCGCTCAGGTCTTTTCGTTTGTTTGGGTTTTTTTTGTTGTTTTTCGAGACAGGGTTTCTCTGTGTAGCCCTGGCTGTCCTGGAACTCACTCTGTAGACCAGGCTGGCCTCGAACTCAGAAATCCACCTGCCTCTGCCTCCCAGTGCTGGGACTAAAGGCGTGCGCCACCACCGCCTGGCCGCTCAGGTCTTTTCATCAGGTATATATCAGATATATCAGATATAGCTGATGCAAAGAGTATTTTCTGGTTTTTCTCTGCATTTTCCTCCAAGCATCCTACTCAGCTTCCTTCATCTGAAAACGGAAGTGCTCTATAAAAGGTAGGAAAATAAGCAATCAGATCTTCCATTTTGAGCTACAACATTTGCCATACATAATCTACAATGGAACATTGTTAGAGGAAAGTAAGATTCAGAATGGCTGAGTTGTATGGCCCATTTGATTCCCTACGCTTTCCTTTCCTGACTGGTTGGTTGTTTGGTTGGTTAGTTGGTTAGTTTGGGTTTTGATTTTTTTTATTTGTTTGTTTTTATTTTCATTTGGGGGAGTTGTTTTGGGTTTTGTTGTTGTTATTCATTGGTTCTGATCCTAGTAGGGGTAACTTAAATTAGCTTTATTTTTCTTTGACATGCTCAGAATGGAAAGCCAGGCTTACTGCATGCTAGGCAGGTACTCTATCACAGAGTCACATCCCCGGGCTAGATTAATCAATAGTTTCATCTGCATCCCCAAATGTGCAGGGGGAGGAGAGGGGGGCTTGGATGTCTCAAGTGTCAAGGCATGAGCAAATTCGTATTTTTCCTAGTGGAAGGTAAAGAGGAAAGTTTCAGCCCACTGCCCATCAGTCAGTGAGGAGGCAGCTCCAGTCGGCCAAAATCCACCCACCTCAAGATCCTTTAAGATCCTTCTCTTGGTGTTTCATTTTCTTCTTTATAAAAGGGGCTAGCTTTACTTCTTCCTAATTAAAGCATTTTTTAAAGAAGATCCTAAGATGTATGGTGCTAGAGAAGTGAAAATTGTCATTAATATATTTTAATTATCATGATAAATACCTGTATAGACACACCCATGTCTTCTCCACTCTGACAGGTTTGTACTACTGGCTAATTAACAGTGATGGTGTCATAACCACAGGTCGCTACATTCATCCTGAGAGCTGTAAAGTTTCCAAACACTAACCCCTGAGTGGACTGTGAAAGCAGATTTATGAATTCTCCGTTTTATTTACCAGCTCTCTATATCTGACTTAAAAAGTATGCAGAAGAGAAAGCCATTGGTTCTTTGTCCACACCGGAAGTGAACATCACATTCACCCTCCATTGGTAAAACCTGATAAAAGTCCAGAAAAGTAGCAAGACTGAGATCAAATGCCTTGAGTGAACGCATGGGGAATCAAAGGGAGCCCCCCTGTGAAGAGCCGACTTTTACATCTTCACCAGGAAGTGAGGCGTTACAAGCTTCCTGTCTTCTCTCACTGAACAGGGGTGACAAGTCCCCAGCCATTAAATGATGACTGTTCCATCAACCAGTTCCTTAACAACCACAATGCAGCTCTTTGAAAATCCAGTGCAGTGGATGCTAATCTCCTTGTGGTGTGTAAGAAGAGCTCCTTTTCCGAATCTACAGGGATTTTCCTGGAACTGGGGGAAGGAGCTGTTATGGAGGTGTTGGAAATTAGCATGCTGACAATGGAAACGGGCCTCAGCCCCCATAACTACCCCCTTTTAACCCTGTGTCTATGAGGGTCTCTTCTCCCAGGACTTTTTTCTCAGCTCCAGTAGCTGAAGCCCCAGCTTAATCTCCATATGCAAATATCCTTTCTTTTATCTGCATTTGTTTCTATGAATGGTAACTCTGTAGTAAGTTAGGCAGAGACACTAAGAAGTTTACTCTCCCAAGTTCTGGCTGAAACTGTAAATAAACTCATCCATCTACATATCTTGCCTTGTTTTGTGTTGTCTTTTGAAACAGAATCTCACTGTGTAGACCTGACTGCCTTGGAACTCGCTGTGTAGACAAGATTGGTCTAAACTTCAGAGACTCACCTGATTCTGTCTCAGCAAGAGTTGAGACTAAAGGTATGTGCCACCTCGGCCAGGTAAAATTCCCAGTGGTTTTTTTTCTTTTTTTTCTGGGAGGGTGCTGTGTGTTACTTGCTCTGTAGATCAGAACTGCACCACAACCCACAAAACTCGACTTGCCCGCATCTCTCAGGTGCTGGGATGAAAAGCATGCGCCACTTGAGCTGTTTATCTAGTTTGTGTCTCTTTCTTTTAAGGTGGGAAGCAGTTCTTACTTACATCCAACCTTTATGGCCTGAAGTTCCAGAAACAGGATAGAAGAGAGGCCAGTGTTTCACCATTGACTTCCTGTTCTGATTTCCGGCTTGCTCAGAAATCTGCCTTCCTGGTTTCGATTCTTATTTTCTCTCATTACAATCACCAACCCTAACATATAACAAAGCTTGTCTTTCTTAGTGTCTCTAAGCATCACTGTAAATTAGAGCTACAGATATTTGCTGTGGATTTAGAGCAGCTATAGGGCACCACCCGTACAATGGGGTCCTAAGAAATTAGGATCCTTACAGGAAATACTATACCAGCAATAAAAACAGTCTACCCCAAGAACCCTGCACACTCTCATGGGAGAAAGATTCTAGCCAAAACTGCAAATGAATTCATTTTTTCCATTTTTTATTTCAGTGGTAGTGGTTATGGTGTGTGTGTGTGTGTGTGTGTGTGTGTGTGTGTGTGTGTGTGTGATCGAGTGCACACTCATACACGTTTACAGTAACCATACATTTGCATCTGAAAGCAGAGATCTACATCATATGTCTTCCTTAATTGTTCTCCATGGAGTACATTTTTTGGATGGGATCTCTCACTGAAACCGGAGTTCATGGATTCAGTTACATGGACTGTTAGGAGAGCTCCAGAGATCCACCTATGTCTCCCCCCATCTCAGGACTGGAAATACAATACCTTGCCTGTGCCCGTGCCTGCCTTTTACATTAGTGCTGGGGATCCAGACTCAGGTCTTCATGACTCCGTGATAATCTGAGACAGCATGAGTCCAGGAGTCGAGGGTGTGGCTAATGGCTTGGCAAAATGGTAAACACTAGGACCTTCAGGACAGCCCTTAAGGCTATGGGAAAGAGCTCTAAATATGTGAGTTCAAAATGTATGTGTGTATATATAATATATATATATGTATGTATGTACGTACATATATAATCTCAACTATGCAAAAATATAAGGATGCAATATGAATTATGAGGGGCTTCGCGAATCTAAAGGAACCAAAGGCAGCTGCATTAATGAGCGTGCTTGTCAGAAAGATACAAAGGCAGGCAGATTCCTGAGTTCGGCAACCTAGCACACAGCGAGGTTAGGCCCAGATGTGGTAGAACCGACATTTTTAGGGCAGGGTCCCACCCAGCTGGTTTAGCATCTGTGTGTAACAGAGGCAGGCAGATCTCTGGATTCTTTTGCAATGTTAAAGGAAATGTGTGGTTGCTGTTTCTAAGAATCAAAGGGCTGGGGTCACAGGATGCTAATTCATAGGATCATCAAAGGGGAACCTGGAATAAATAACTGAATTGCTATGTAAATAAAAACTAGCTTTTGGTCTACTTGAGCTGAGCTAGCAGTGATAGCAGTTCTTTAGAATTTTCTCTAGTGAGAGCTGAGCTGTCTGGAGATCTCTGGAGAGCAAAACCAGCTCTTCAAGAATTTTTTAACAGGATTTCTGAGTTGGTCAGAAGATCCAAGAATTTTTTTATAGCAGCTTTTCAGATAGCTTTTAGAATTTTTTACTAGCAGAGAGAGCTGTCTCGACTAGAGTTTTTGGAATAGCAAGAAAAAGTTGTCTAGAGCAGAGCATGTGTGCATGTGTGTGTGCTCTCTAGAGAGAGGGGGGAGAGAGAGAGAACACTAGAGCAGTCAGGAAAGCAGGAAAGCCATCTCAGCAGAATCTTTTAGGCTGACAGCTTGGGTCTGCGATTTGACTTTGAGTCATTTGTTTTCGCTGCTCCCAGACACACCCCTACTCTCAGAACCCTTCTCCACGCTGAGGCTGGTCCTTGGCACATGCGTGTTTGGCAAACAGTTTTCCCCACTAAGCTGTCTCTCCAGCCATTCACATACAGAATACAGTTTTTCTCTTAATGCAGGGTCTCGCAGAGACCCTTGAAGATGAATTGAAAACAAGCAGGCAGCCCTAGCTTCCTCCTACCCTCACTCCTCCAGGCTGAGCCAGGGAGCTTCCCTTCAGCACCCTTTCCTCTCAGCTCCACCTCCAGTTCCAAAGCAAACCGTCTTTCCTGTCCTTCACCTCCTTAGTCCTCCCTGTCCTTCACCTCCTTAGTCCTCCCTGTCCTTCACTTCCTTAGTCCTCCCTGTCCTTCACCTCCTTAGTCCTCCCTGTCCTTCACTTCCTTAGTCCCTCCCTGTCCTTCACCTCCTTAGTCCTCCCTGTCCTTCACTTCCTTAGTCCTATCCCCAGATCCTCACCCCAAAGACTTCCAGTGTTCATTCTGTTCTCATGCTCAACAATCTTAGCTCTGCCCTTGTCCCAGTACCAGCCTCTCTCCAGCCATAGTGGCTGATGAGTTTGCTTTTCCAACAAAGATGATCTCTCCCCCAAGAATCCTGCTCAGGAGTTCAGAAGTGCTTTGAGCAACAATTAATAAAACAGACTATCTGCTACAAAAAAGTATCAACTGATGTCTAAAATCAGTAGCTCTCAAAGTGGTTTTGTCTCAAGACTATTAGAGCTCCTTTTGTTTTTTTCAGACAGGGTTACACACTGCAGTGAGGCTAGCCTTGAACTCTTTCATTTTTTTAATAAGCCAAAATCAACAATTTGTTTTAATGTATGAGTATTTTACATACTTGGTGATAGTAGAGGTCAGAAGAGCACATTGGATCCCCTGGAACTGGAGTTACAGACAGTTGTGAGCCCCCTTGTGTACACTGGGGATCAAAAGAAAACAGATTCTGCAGAAGAGCACCCAGTAGTAGCCATTCTAATACCTAATAAAATAGACTTTGAACCAAAATTAATCAAAAGAGACAGGGCAGGACACTTCATAGTCATCAAAGGAAAAATCTACCAAGTTGATATCACAATTCTGAACATCTAGGCCCCAAACATAAGGGCACCCACATTTGTAAAAGAAACATCACTAAGCTTAAAGCACACATTGATCCCCACATGTTAATAATGAGAGACTTCAGCACCCCCACTCTCACCAATTGACGGGTCATTCAGACAAAAACCAGAGAAATAACAAAACTAACAGACATTAAGAGTCCAATGGACCAGCCATCTGGCGGTGGCGCAGAGCTCTAGACTCCATGCTCTGGAGAGAGGACTACTCTCTGTCTCTCGATGGTTCGAATCCCGTGCTTGTCCCACAGTTCACTGTGGGAAAAAAAAAGAAGCCTGGTCTACAGAGTGAGTTCCAGGACAGCCAGGGCTACACAGAGAAACCCTGTCTTGAAAAAAAAAAAAAAAAAGAATCCAATGGACCTAACAAACATCTACAGAATATTTCACCCAAACATAAAAGAATATACTTTCAGCGCGGTGTGGTGGTGGCGCACGCCTTTAATCCCAGCATTTGGGAGGCAGAGGCAGGCGGATTTCTGAGTTCGAGGCCAGCCTGGTCTACAGAGTGAGTTCCAGGATAGCCAGGACTACACAGAGAAACCCTGTCTCGAAAAACCAAAAAAAAAAAAAAAAAAAAGAATATACTTTCTTCTCAGCACCTCATGAATCCTTCTTCAAAATTGACCAGTCACAAAGCAAGCAAGCCTCAACAGATACAAGAAAATTGAAATAATGCCTTGCATCTTATCAGACCACCATGGATTAAAGCTGCACTTCAACAACAACAGAAACACCAGAAAGTCAACAAATTCATGGAAATTGAACAACTCTCTACTCAATGATCTCTGGGACGGGGAGAAAAATAAAGAAAGAAATTAAAGACATTCTAAATTCAATGAAAATAAAGGCACAACATACCCAAATTTATGGGACACAGTGCTAAGAGGAGTGCTTGTAGCACTAAGTGACTCCATAAAGAAATTAGAAAGTTCTCATACCAGCAATTTAAAAGTACACCTGAGCCGGGCAGTGGTGTGCACATCTTTAATCCAGCATTGGGAGGCAGAGGCAGGCAGATTTCTGAGTTCGAGGCCAGCCTGGTTTACAGAGTGAGTTCCAGGACAGCCAGGGTGACACAGAGAAACCCTGTCTCGAAAAAAAAAAAAAAAAAAGTACACTGAAAGCTCTAGAAAAAAAATAAGTGAGTACACCAAAGAGGAGTAGAAGATAGGAAACAATCAAAAACAGGACTAAAATCAATGAGTTAGAACAAAGAAAACAATACAAAGAATCAATGAAACCAAGAGCTGGTTCTTTGAGAAAATCAACAAAATCAACAAACCTTTAGCCAAACTAACGAAAAGACAGAGAGACAAATCCAAATAAACAAAATCAGAATGAAAAGGGAGACATAACAACTGACACTAAGGAATTCAAAGAATTGTTAGGTCTTATTTCAAAAACCTGTACTACACACAAAATTGGAAAATTTTAATGAAATGAACAATTTTCTAGACAGATACCACTTACCAAAGTTAAATCAAGATCTGGTAACTATTTGTCTTAGTTAGGGTTTTACTGCTGTAAACAGACACCATGACTAAGGCAACTTTCATAAGGACAACATTTAATTGGGGCTGGCTTACAGGTTCAGAGGTTCAGTCCATTACCAAGGCAGGAGCATGGCAGCATCCAGGCAGGCATGGTGCAGGAGGAGCTAAGAGTTCAACATCTTGTTCTGAAGGCAAATAGGAAGACACTGGCCTCCAGGCAGCGAGGATGAGGGTCTTAAAGCCCATGCCCACAATGACACACTTCTCCAACAAGGTCACACTTACTGCAACAAGGTTGTATTTCCAAATAGTGCCATTCCCTGGTCAAGAGTATTCAAATCGCCACATTATTTAAACAGCCCTGTAACCCCTAAGGAAATAGAAATAGTCATTAAAAGTCTCCCAACTAAAAAAAGTCCAAGGCCAGATGGTTTTAGTGCAGAATTCTAGCAGACTTTCAAAGAAGAGCTAATTCTAATACTCTTCAAACAATTCCATAAAATAGAAAGAAACAGAAGGAATACTGCCAAAGTCATTCTTTTTTTTTTTTTTTTTTTTTTTGTATTAACGACAACATTTTATTTACAGTGAGTAAATTAAAAATCCAGCCCTACTAATCTTGTGAAAGATTTGGGAATGGCCACACTAAGGACTTGTATGAACTCTTCAGGAGCTGTTGTTTTACGAGCAGTCAAATGCCTGTGTTTTTTCTGCGCCTGCTCCAGGATCCCACGGTGCTGTTCAGTCTCTGTTTGAAACCCAAGAAAGTTTCTTTTCTTATGAGTGCTGAAGAGCGAATCTGGGCAGAGAGTTGATGTAATATAATTGAGACTTGAAACTTCATCTTGAAAGTTTTGGTTCAAGCCATTTGTGAACAATGAACTCTGAAGCTTCCTTTTGTCCCTCATGGACTCAGGATACTCCAATGGAAGTCTTCTGGAAAGGTCTGCTCTACAAAACCCAACCAATCTAAGAGGAAAATGTCAGATGGTTCTAAGTGACTCTGACTCCTGGATTCTAAAACTTGGTACCAAAGCTTCGCCTCTGTGCAAAGTGAGTTTTAGTCCCCGCCCCCTAAATATATTAGGCAACGAAGTATTGGGCCAAAGTCATTCTATATGGCCACAGTCACCCCGATGTATAAACCAACAAAGAAAGAGAACTTCAGACCAATTTCTTTTATGAACATTGATGAAAAAATATTCAATAAAATACTCACAAACCGAATTCAGGAACACATCAAAGACCTCATCCATCAAATCCTTCAATGTAATCCACCATATAAACACACAGAAAGAAAATAATCACATAATTATCTCGTTAGACAACTAAAAAGGCCTTTAATAAAATCCAACACCCCTTCATGTTAAAGGTATTAGAGAAATCAGGGATATAGGGCACATACCTAAACATAATCAAAGCAATATACAGCAAGTCAATAGCCAACATCAAACTAAATGGGGAGAAACTTAAAGCATTTCCAATAAAATCAGGGACAAGGCTGCTCACTCTTTCCCTATCTAATATAGTACTTTAAGTTCTAGCCAGAGCAATAATACATCTAAAGGATATCAAGTGGATACAAATTGGAAAGGAAGAAGTCAAAATATCACTATTTGCAGATGATATAATAGTATATATAAGTGACCCAAAAATCTCTACCAGAGAACTCGTATACCTGATAAAGAACTTCAGCATTAAGGAATGGTAAAGTGTACCAATACCATCAAATGGTGTTCACTGTCAGTTGGGTCCTTCTTAACATCATTCATACTTTTACATGTGTGCTTTAGTAAAACATTCTTTCTCCGGTGTCTGCTTTAGGAAAACATTCAAGTGTCTGCTTTAGCAAAGCATCTTTCACCTGTGTGCCCCAGCAAAACATCATTTGACATAACTGACTTTTGAAAGAAACCAGAAGTTTCCACTTCAATCTTCAGCAAATGGTGCTGGTCTAACTGGATGTCTACATGTAGAAGAATAAAAATAGATTCATTCATATCACTTTACACAAAACTCAAGTCCAAGTGGATCAAGGACCTCAACATAAAACTGGATACTCTAAATCTCATAGAAGAGAAAGAGAAATACCCTTGAACGCATTGGTACAGGAGACAATTTCCTGAACGAATGGCTCAGGCTCTAAGATCAACAATTGATAAATGAGACCTCATGAAACTGCAAAACTTCTGTAAGGCAAAGGATACTGTCAATAGGACAAAAGGGCAGAGTACAGATTGGGAAAGGATCTTCACCAACTCTATATCTGATAGAGGGCTAATATACAAAATATATAAAGAACTCAAGAAGTTAGACTCCAACAAACAAAATAACCTTATTTAAAAATGGGGCACAGAGTTAAACAGAGAATTCTCAACAGAGTAATCTTGAATGTCTGAGAAGCACTTAAAGAAATGTCCAATGTCCTTAGTCATCAGGGAAATGCAAATGAAAACAACCCTGAGATTCTACCATACACCAGTCAGAATGGCTAAGATAAAAACTCAGGTGATAGCTGATGCTGGCAGGGATGTGGAGAAAGAGGAACACTCCTCCATTTCTGGTGGGAGTGCAAGCTGGTACAACTACTCTGGAAATCAGTCTGGTGGTTCCTCAGAAAATTGGACATAGTACTACCTGAAGGCCCAGCTATACCACCCCTGGGCAGATACCCAGAAGATGCTCCAACATGTAACAAGAACACATGCTCAAACTATGTTCATAGCAGCTTTATTTATTTATTCATGATAGCCAGAAACTGGAAACAACCTAGATGTCCCTCAACTGATGGATGGATAAAGAAAATGTAGTATATCTACACAATGGAATATTATTCCACTATTAAAAACAAAGACATCATGAATTTTGCAGGCAAATGGATAGTACTTGAGAAGATCATTTTGAGTAAGGTAACCCAGTCCCCAAAGGACATGCATGTTATATTCACTTATAAGTAGATATGAGCCATGAAATACAGGGTACCCATGCTACACTCCACAGACACAAAGAAGCTAAACAAGAAGGAAGGCATAAGCAAGGACACTTGACTCTCGCTTAGAAGAGGAAATAAAATAGTTATAAGAGGCAAATGGAGGGAAGGAACTAGGAGGGAGAGGAGATGGGAAGGGGAATGGGGTGGGGAGGATTCAGGATCAGATGTGAGGAGGGACAGGAGAGAGGGCCAAATGGCCATGAGAATGAATAGAAATCTGCAATTGATGGGGATGGGGAGGTAGGGGCATCTACAGAATGAGACAGAGACCTGGGATAAGGAGGCACTCAAGAATAAATGGGGGTGACCTTAGCTGTGACTCACAACATTGGGAATATGGAACCTGAAGAGGCCACCTCCTATAGCCAGGCAGGAACCCCAGTGGAGCGATAGAAAACACCAATCTACCCACACAACTTTTGACCCAAAATGTATCCTGTCTATGAGAAATGCAGGGATGGGGAGATGGAGCAGAGACTGAGGGAATGGCCAATCAATAACAGATCCAACTTGAGGCCCATCCCATGGGCGAGTACCAATCCCTGACACTATTAATGATACTCTTTTATGCTTGCAGACAGGAGTCTAGCATGGCTGTTCTCTGAGAGGCTCCACCCAGCAGCTGACTCAGATAGATATCAACACCCACAGACAGTGGATGGAGCTTGGGGACCTTTATGGAAAGATGCCCTGAAGAGAATAGGAGCTCCACAGGAAGACCAAGAGAATCAACTAACTGGGACCCTTGGGGCTCTCAGAGACTGAACCACCAACCAAAGAACATACACAGGTCTCCCCACACACATGTAGTAGATATGCAGCTTGGTCTTCATGTGGGTTCCAAATGGGAGCTGCAGGGGTTGGGGGGAGGGTTATCCCAAAAGCTGTTGGCTGTCCATGGGATATGTTCTTCTAGCTGGGCTGCCTTGTCTGGCCTCAGTGGAAGAGGATGTGCCTAGCCTCACAGAGGCTTGACATGCCAGGATAAGGAATACCCAGGGGACCCCCAGCTGGAAAAGGGTTGTGGAAGGGGTGGCTAGGAGAGAGACAGTGAGTGGGACGTAAAATTAATAAGTAAAAATAACAATAACAATTAAAATACACCATTCAGGGCTGAGGGGTATAACTTAGTGGTAACATGCTTGCCTAGCGTGCATAAGGCCTTAGGTTTCATCCTGCAGGCATGAAATACATCTCTCACCTAAAATAAATATGAAAGTTTGTAATATGAAATAAATATGGAGTAAAATATGAGGGACTGTGGTCTAGGAACAGAGATTCAGTTTGCCTCGAATAACATATTCCAAAATAGTAACAACTTCATGAAGTTTTTACAGCTACAGAACAAAATAGTCATAAAACCAAAGGTATTTTTCAAATACATTGGTTGGAACATAAGAGAGGCAGATTCCAGCAAAGCAGTCTCTGTTTACGTTTCAGATGCTATCTGATGCCATTCTTAGCTTTCAGGATGTTGGAAGCTAGTAGTCTGTTAACACAGCCAAATGGATTCACATGAAGTCACAAGGATGTTACAGGATACACATAGGTGGGTTACAAATGGCTACAAAGACAGCCAAAGATAATTTAGCTCCAGACAGACAACCTACCAACCCTTCATAAAAACCAAGTTCTAAGTCCTAATCAGACTTGTAGAATCATTAACACAAGTATGGCTATTTTCTGGAAACTTCAGTTCATAATCCCTAGTACTGCAAAATATATATATATATATATATATATATATATATTATATATATATGCTTACTACATGCTAATATATATAACATCTCTCATAAGAAATTTTACCAAAGTTGGAAAAAAGACAACCAGGTCCTTTATGTAGTCTAGAAAACTCTGCCTCTGGAGAAAGGAGCTGAAGAAGCAGAGATCATAATATTAATATACATCACACAACAAATGCCCACCCTGATGTGGCATAGGCATACAGCATAAAGCCAGGTTTTAAACCCAAGGCAATTCTAAAAAACAAAGGAGATCTGTCAATGGCAAGATGCAAATGAGAAATCAGTCCATCGTAACATTGACAAAGGACAAATTTGACAAGACAGTAACACAGCAACCAAAGACTTGAAAGGAGGGGCAGAGAACAAAGAGTCAAATTTTTAAACTAGACTTTAGGCCACGTGATGGTTATTCTTGGTTGTCAACTTTATTATCTCTGGAATTAACTAAAACCCAAGCAGATGGATACACTTGAGGAATTTTTTTCTTAAAGCATTTGAAGTGAGAAGACCTACTTTTAACCCAGATCTTTTGGGGTAGGAAGATCCACCTTTTAATCTGGGTCACACCTTCTGCTAGAAATCTATATAAAGGTCTGAAGAAATGAAGAAAGAAGCTTGATATTTTTGCCTGCTTGACCTTCAAGCAAGCAAGTTCATTCCTTCACTGGCATTAGAACTTAGTACCCAGTTTATAACTGAAGACCAGCTGAGATATCCAGTCTCATGCACTGAATTCTTGGACCTTCTGTTTGGTAGGCAGCCATTGTTATACCACTCATAAGCCATTCTAATAAGTCCCCTTTAGATGATTGATAGATAGATAGATAGATAGATAGATAGATAGATAGATAGATAGATAGATGATATTGATTCTACAAATTCTAGGAAAAGAACTAGCTCTGTGATTAACTAACTTCCAGCTTCTCAGTATATGATAAAGGGCAAGAATGAACCAAGTAATAAAATTGACCAGCTCCAGATTCGCACAAACAGTCTAAAGATCTCTAAGTGTGCCCTGGAAGGGAATCTTCTATCCAGCAGCTGCAGAGCTCAAGTTGTGAAACCCTTAGTAGAAGGTTGGCCGAATTTCAGTAAAAATTCAAGTCTCAGCCCTGGAGAGTGTCAGCTTTTAAAGTAAGGCATTAGTTGGTAAAGAGTGGGATCCTATAACTTGGGATGGGATGTGTAAGAGGACCAAATAGAGCACTGGTTCTCAACCTGAGACACTCCCCACCTTAGGGTCGAATAGCCCTTTCACAGGGGTCCCCTAAGACCATTGGAAAGCACAGATATTTACATATGATTCATAACAGTAGCAAAATTACAGTATCAATGAAAGTAATGATATGGGTGGAGGTCATCACAACCTAAGGAACAGTATTAAAAGGGTCAAAGCATTAGGAAGGCTGAGAACCTATACTTGGGAACTCAGCTACAGAAACTGAAAACTTTGAACCTTCAGATTCTCAAGGGTTTATCTCACCTGAATCTCTTTACCCTCAACAGAAGATGTACCACAAACTGTTGGAGATTGGTTCTAATGCTTTGAATTCAGTTGGGAATCTGCATGACCAAATGCTAAAGGTCCTTGTCCCTAACTGGTTTTTAATCAATCAATAAAGACGCCAATGGCTAATGGCTGGGCACAGGGCGGGATACTTTGAGTTGGACAGGCTAGAATGAGAGAGGAATGGGAGAGATTTGCAATGACTCAGGAAGAAGAATGGAATGCAGTACCATCAGGAGATGAAGTTAACCAGCCATATGATGATTTGGAGTAAGTGACCACTGACCACTTTCTCAATTGGGTCTTGGGTAGCAGGGGTGGCGCACGCCTTTAATCTCAGCATTTTGGGAGGCAGGAGGCCAGGCGGATTTCTGAGTTTGAGGCCAGCCTGGTCTACAGAGTGAGTTCCAGGACAGCCAGGGCTACACAGAGAAACCCTGTCTTGAAAAAACCAAAAAAAGATGGCCCATTCTGTGGACAGTCAGCCTTCCCCGCCCCAGCCATTTCTGTTATTGCCCAATGGGCCCCATGAACAAAGTGGTCATGGTGGCAGAGATACAGGCTCAACAACATGGACTTCCACTCACAAGGCTGACCTGACTATAGCTGCTGCTGAATGCCAGATCTGCCAATACTGCACCCCAGAGTGACCAACCAGTTGACCTGGTGGCAGGTTGACTGGTGTGATGGCTATTCTTGGTTGTTGTTGGTAGCTTAAATAGGTATAGCCCCCAAAGACTAGTGGGGTTTGAATGCTTGGCCCACAGGGAGTGGGCACTATTAAAAGATATGGCCTTGTTGGAGTAGGTGTGGGTTCTTATTGGGGGAAAAGTGCATCACTGGGAAGATGGGCTTTGAGGTCTCATATGCTCAAGCCATGTCCAGTGTGGCTCACAGTCTCCTGCTGCCTGCAGATCAATGTGCAGAACTCTCAGCTCCTTCTCCAGCCCCATGTCTGCTTATATTTTGCCATGTTTCCTGTCATGACAATAATGTACTAAACCTCTGAAACTATAAGATAGACCTAATTAAATATTTTTCTTAATAAGAGTTGCTGTGGTCATGTCTCTTCACAGCAATTAAACCCTAACTAAGACAGTTGTCAACTTGATAACATCTGGAATTAAGTGAAACCAAAAAATGCAGAAATACGCCTGTGAGGGATTTTTGCTTAATATGAAATGGAAAGATCCACTTCTCATGCAAATCTCTGAGGTGGGAAGACACACCTTTAATCTAGATATTCTGAGGGGGAAAGAATGATAATAATCTGGCCATACTTTCTGCTGGAAACATATATAAGGACATAGAAGAAGAAAGCTTTGCCCATTGTCTGCTTGTTCTTGCCTTGCTGGTACATCCATTCCTTCACTAGCATCAGAGACTACTTGGAGATTCCTGCATATACGGGAAGACCAGCTAAGACATTCCAGCCTTGTGGACTGAGCAACTACTGGATTCTTGGACCTTTTGTTCATATAGGCAGCCATTGTTGGGGTTAGTTGAACCACACCTATAAGTCATTCTAATAAATCCCTTTTCTGTATATATACACAGAGAGATTCATTCTTTTTTTTTTTTATTGGAAATTTTATTTACATTTCAGATGTTCTCCCCTTACCCCATTTCCCCCCCCCCGCCTCCCTCCAGGAACTCCCTATCCCATCCCCTGTCTCCTGCTTCTATGGGGGTGTCCCCCCACCTACACCCCCCACCCCGCACGGAACCTCCCCACCCTCGATTCCCCCCCCCATGACATCCAGCCTTCATGGGACCAAGGATCTCTTTTTCCCACCTATAACACCCTTGCATATATAGCTGGAGCCATGGGTCCCTACCTAAGAGCTCCCAGGCTGGTGGTTTTAGACACTGAGGGCTCTGGTTGGTTGGTATTGTTGCTTCCTGATGGGGTCGCGAACCCTTTCAACTCCTTCAGTCTTCTCTCTAACTCCTCTATGGGAACCCCATGATCAGTTTAATGGTTAGCTGTGAGCATCTGCCTCTGAATATGTCAGACTCTTGCAGACCTCTAAGGAGACAGCTATATTCAGGCTCCTGTCAGCATGTACCTCCTGACATCCACATCAAAGTCTACCTTTGGTGACTGTACATGGGATGGATACCCAGGTGGAATGGTCTGCAGACGGCCCCTCCTTCCAGTTTCTGTTCTGCATTTTGTATCCATATTTGCTACTTTGAGAATTATGTTACTCCTTCTGAAAAGGACTGAAGCCCCCCTACTTGGTCTCATTCTTCATGAGCTTTATTGTGGTCTGTGAGTTGAAACTTGGGTATTTCAAGCTTCTGGGCTAAAATCCAATAATCAGTGAGTGAATACCATGTATGTTCTTTTGTGATTGGGTTACTTCACTCAGGATGATAATTTTCTAGTTCCATCCATTTACATAGAATTTACTGAATCATAGTTTTTAATAGTTGAGTAATATTCCATTGTGTAAATGTACCACATTTTTTTTTTCCATTCCTCTGTTGAAGGACATCTGGGTTCTCTCCAGCTTCTGGCTATTATAAATAAAGCTGCTATGAACATAGTGAAGCATATGTCCTTGTTATATGTTAGAGCATCTTTTGGGTATATGCCAGGAGTGGTTAGCTGGGTCCTCAGGTAGTGATATGTCCAATTTTCTGAGGAACCGCCAGATGTTTTCCATAGTGGTTGCACCATCTTGCAATCCCACCAACAATGGAGGAGTGTCCCTTTCTCCACATCCTTGCCAGCATCTACATCATCTGAGTTTTTTATCTTAGCCATTCTGACTGGTGTGAGGTGGAATCTCAGGGTTGTTTTTATTTGCATTTACCTGATGACTAAGGATGCTGAACATTTCTTTAGGTGCTTCTTGGCCATTCCCATTTCCTCTGTTGAGAATTCTTTTTTTTTTTTTCTTTTTTAATTTTATTTTTTTGCTTATTCACTTTATAACCCGTCCCAGTCACCCCCTCCCACAATCCTTCCCCATCTCTTGTTTTCTGAGTATCCCCTCCTCCTGTATCCCCACCCTGCCACTTTAAGTCTCTGAGAGGCAGGTGCTTCCTCTCCCATTGAGGCCAGATGAGGAACCCGCTAAGACCTACCCATATACGGCTGCTGTTTTGGGATAGCCCCCCCACTCCAGATTGTTTGGGAGACCTACATGAAAACCAAGCTGCACATTTACAACATAGTGCAGGGAGGCCTAGGTCCAGCCCATGGAGGTAGATCTGTGTAGACTAGGAAGCTCCACGGTTGGTGATTCAGTCTCTGAGAGCTCCAAGGGTTCAGGTTGGGTTTACTCTGTTGATCTTCCTGGCAGTTTCCTATCTCCTTAGGGCCCACAATCCTTCCGCCTATTCTTCTATAAGAGTCCTCAAGTTTCCATCCACTGTTTGGCTCTGGATGTCTGTATCTGTCTAGTCAGCTGCTGGTTAGAGCCTCTCAAGGACAGCTTGCCCCTGTCTGTTCTCAGGCTGGAGGTTTAGATCCTGGGAGTCTGGTTGAATCTTTTGATACTCATTCTAAAAAGGACAAAAGCCCCTCACTTTGGTCTTCCTCCTTCTTCTCGAGTTTCATGAGGTTTATGCGTTGCATCTTAGGTATGTGTGTTTTGGGGCTAATATCCGCTTATCAGTGAGTGCATACCATGTATGTTTTTTGTGATTGGGTATCTCACTCAGGATGTATTTTCTAGCTCCATCCATTTGCCTAAGAATTTCATGAGCTCTTATTTTTAATAGCTGAGACAGTCAGGAGGATCAATGGAATAGAATAGAAGACCCAGAAATGAACCCCCATACCTATGGTCACTTGATCTTCGACAAAGGAGCTCAAACTATCCAGTGGAAAAAAGACAGCATTTTCAACAAACCAACAGACTGGGAAAAGATCTTCACAACCTTACATCTGATAGAGGGCTAATATCCAAGGTATACAAAGAACTGAAGAAACTAGATTCCAGACCATCAAATAACCCTATTAAAAAATGGGGTAGAGAGTTGAACAAAGAACTCTCAACTGAGGAAACTCGAATGATTGAGAAACATCTAAAGAAGTGTTCAGCATCCTAGTCATCAGGGAAATGCAAATGAAAACAACACTGAGATTCCACCTCACACCAGTCAGATTGGCTAAGATCCAAAACACAGGTGACAGCAGATGTTGGCGAGGATGTGGAGAAAGAGGAACACTCCTCCATTGTTGGTGGGATTGCAAGCTGGTACAACCACTATGGAAAGCAGTCTGGCGATACCTCAGAAAATTGAAAATAGTGTTACCTAGGACCCAGCTATACCCCTCCTGGGCATATACCCAGAAGATATTTCAACATGAAACAGGGCCACATGCTCCACTATGTTTATAGCGGCCTTATTTATAATAGCCAGAAGCTGGAAAGAACCCAGATGTCCTTCAACAGAAGAATGGATACAGAAAATGTGGTACATTTACACAATGGAGTACTACTCAGCTATTAAAAATAATGAGCTCATGAAATTCTTTGGCAAATGGATGGAGAATTCTTTGTTTAGCTCGGTACCCCATTTTTTAATAGGTTATTTGGTTGTCTGGAGTCTAATTTCTTGAGTTCTTTGTATATATTGGATATTAGTCCTCTATTGGATGTAGGATTGGTAAAGATCTTTTCCCAATCTGTTGGTTTGCCATATTGTCCTATTGACAGTGTCCTTTGCCTTACAGAAACTTTGCAATTTTATGAAGTCCCATTTGTCAATTCTTGATCTTAGAGCTAAGCCATTGGTGTTCTGTTCAGGAACTTTTCCCTGTGCCTAGGTATTCGAGGTTCTTCCCCACCTTCTCTTCTATTAGTTTCAGTGTGTCTGGTTTTATGTGAAGGTCCTTTATCCACTTGGACTTCAGCTTTGTACAAGGAGATAAGAATGGATCGATTTGCATTCTTCTGCATGTTGTTCTCCAGTTGAATCAGCACCATTTGTTGAAAATGCTGTCCTAGTTCCACTGGATGATTTTAGCTCCTGAGATTCACTCTTAAGTTCTTAACTGGAGACAAGAACCCTTGTTGTGGATAGTCCTGGTGTTCCTTGTATTTTGAGGCTAATTCCATTCTCCTGGGAGGGGCTGCTGACCAGCAAGCAGTGAATCACATACACAGGTGACTTCTTGTGAACCTTCTCCCCACCTTAACTTGTAAAATAAAGGCTATGTAATATGCTAAGGTTTCTCCCATAGCCAGGGTCCATGGGTCCAAGAATCAAGGACTGGAAAACAAAATAGCTCTAGCCACTATCACCCCAGTGACCCACAAGGAAAATTTTTGTTCTGTCCCTAGAGCCAGTGATTGGACAGTGAAAGGGAAAGTGGAGCCAAAAAGTTTGGGGGAGAAGGAGAAAGAGGAGAGAGGAGGTAGAAGGGAGGAAGATGGAGGATGACAGGAGGATCCAGATTCTGCATGGCTTTAAATAGCCACAGATAGTTATGATTATCTTATAAGGGATGGATAACTACAGGACAATTGTCTTATCTAGGTGGGCAATTTATATTATTATTAATTGGCTCTGAAATTATTGTGTGGGCTTCTTGTGAATTGAAAATTTACTTATAGCCAGGCAGTGGTGGCACATGCCTTTAATCCCAGCACTTGGGAGGCAGAGGCAGGCGGATTTCTGAGTTCGAGGCCAGCCTGGTCTACAGAGTGAGTTCCAGGACAGCCAGGACTACACAGAGAAACCCTGTCTCGAAAAAAACCAAAAAAAAAAAAAAAAAAAAAAAAAGAAAAAAAAAAAGAAAATTTACTTATATATAAATCTGACTGATTAATTATAAGCTTCAAGAGTTTTGATTTACTGGATTAAGGGGATTTGTGACCGCTGACCACAGAAGGTGGATGGCTGAGAAGGCGGGCGGCTCTGAGGAAGGTGAACCGGAACTGGGAAGACCACCGTCAGAGGCTAGCTTAGAGGCAGAGGTGTCGAGACCGCTGGGGCAGAGTAGCTGGGTGTAGCAGGGGAACTTGGTTCCACTTTTTTAATATTTCCTGCAACAAACCCTGACTAATACAAGTACATTGGACTACTTCTGTGGAAAAAGAATTCTTTGCCCTTACTGGAATAGTTATTTCTGATTATGGATTTGCCTTTCCTCTACTTAATGCTACTGCTGAAACCACCATCCATGGACTTTTCTTTTTTTTCTTTTTTTCTTTTTTTTTTTTTTTTTTTGGTGTTTCAAGACAGGGTTTCTCTGTGTAGCCCTGGCTGTCCTGGAACTCACTCTGTAGACCAGGCTGGCCTCGAACTCAGAAATCAGACTGCCTCTGCCTTCCAAGTGCTGGGACTAAAGGCGTGTGCCACCACTGCCTGGCTATCCATGGACTTTTTTTTTTTTTAATTTAATCCATGGACTTTTAAAATATCTTATTTACCATCATAGCATTCCACACAATATTGTTCCTGTCCAAGGAACTCCATTCACAGCCAGAGAAGTGTGACAGTGGACACACAATCATGGAATCTACTGGTCTAACCATGTTCCCCATCATCCTGAAGCAGCTGGTCTGATAAAAAGTCAAGATGGCCTCCTGACAACACAATTACAGTGACAATTAGGCGGCAGCAGCATGGGGGCTGGTACAGACCTCTCCAGAAGGCAGTGTATACTTTTAATATGTTTCCAATATATGCTATGGTTTCTCCAATAGCCAGGGTCCACAGGTTCAAGAATCAAGGACTGGAAAACAGAATAGCTCTAGCCACTATCACCCCAGTGACCCACTAGGAAAATTTTTATTCTGTCCCATGAGCCTAAGTTCTGCTGATCTAAAAAAGTTTGGTTTCAGAACAGGGAGCACTCCTGCCAGGAGCAAAAGCAAACATTTCACTGAACTGGAACCTCAGACATCCCCTGCCCCCTGGCCACTCTGGATTTCTGATGCCCTTAAGCCAACAGGCTAAGAAAAGAATCACAGTCTTAGGAGGTGTAATTGATCCAGATTATCATGGGGAAATTAAATTTCTTCTCCACAATAGAGGTAAGAAAGGTTATGTCTGGAGTGCAGGAGATCCGTTTAGGGCAGTGGTTCTCAACCTTCCTAATGCTGTGACCCTTCAGTACAGTTCCTCATGTTGTGGTGACCTCAACCACAATATCATTTCATTGCTACTTCATAACTGTAATTTCCATTGCTTTAGGGTGTCTTGTGGTGCTACCATGTCCTGTGTTTTAGTCAGCAGGAAACTACAATAGCCCATATGGGCATACATTTTTGTAGCCTATTTTAATAAGTGTTCAACTACCCCTATGGCCCACCACCCACCAGAGGTAGTGAAAGAGAAAAGTTATTAGGACATGGAGGAAGTAGACCTGTTTAGAAATAGTCCTTTGGGGCAAATCCAATCTTTACTGTCAGGATATGAGCAAATCAGTACAGTAGCAAACACCAAATATGAACCAGCAACTATAGTCCAATCCTCTCAGCAATCACCAAACATGAACTAGCAAGGGCAGTTTAATCCTAAAGAAACCACAAGGCTTGCCAACCTGCCTGAGCCCTTGGAAACAGCAAGAAACCACAGGAACCTAACAAGAAGTCTTTGGCAAGTCTCTCTTTGGGGGTCACCACAAGAGGAGCTCAGCAACCCGATGTAAGGCAAAGATTAGCAAGGCAGAGCAAAACAAACCAATGCTCAAGCTCTGTGGGTTCATAGTTATATTTGAACATCATGCATCCTTTCACAGGTTTGCTACAGCAAAACATCCTTTCACCTGTGTCTGATTCAGTAAAACATCCTTTCACCTGTTGCCCCAGCAAACCATGATTTGTCATAACAGACTTTCCAGAGAAACCAGAAATTTTCACATCGGTCTAATCCAAGCAGGATGACAAAGGGCACAGACCCTTCAGGAATGAAGATATGAGTCACTCCTCCAGAAAAAAAGGTTCCTGCCAAGAATGGGGAAATACAGAATGGGTAGTTGCTAAGGCCACATGACGAGTTGCAGAAATAAGGATTATGATTGACATAAGTATTTCTGTCATATTTTGTTTAAAATGTGTTTGTACAAATATTTGTGTTTTCTTACCTCAATTTCTTTATCCTGAGATGCAGCATCAATTAAGAGAATATCAGTAGTTACCATATTTAAATTTGAGATATCAAATGATTATCCCTCATGGATATTGCTACCTATTCTAAAGTTAAAATGTTTTTGCAATTGTACAAAGGATAGTTATATCATGTTAGTTGTAATTATGACCTGGCTAAACATATAATGAGTTTGCAATTGTTTGTGGGATAGTTATATTAATCATGATTATGACCTGGTTATTGTTTTCATTTGGAAATTAACCATGGTATAAGAATATATGAATGTGTGTTAAATTGACAAACAGTGGACTTGTGTTACCTGTTCTTTGGGATTCTGGCATATACTGAAAAACTGTCTCTGAGACAATCCAGCCTTGTGGACTGAACAACTATTAGATTCTTGGACCTCCCACTGGTCCAAGCCATTGTTGGATGTGACCTTCCCCTGGCCTTGAGCAGGCCAGAGACCTTGTTTACCACAACAAACCAAGTGATAAGGATCTAGGTGGAGTTACCCACCTTGACTGCATGGAACTAAAAAGAAGTGCCCCAGGGCTTGCTTTGTGACATCTCCGGTCTTACCTGTGACCAAGAACGGATTATCCCACCCATCTCTCCGGCTGAAACTAGAAAGGGTTTTTGGTGGGCTTTTCCCTTTAAATTGAGAGCTAAACACTAAAACTTCGAGCCTTGATCAGAGAACTTTGTCTTGGCTTCATCTTTTCTCGACCTCTGTCTCCCTTTCGTTCCCAGCCCCCTTTTCAGGTGAACCCAGTTGACTCGTGGCCACAGGTGGCTACAGTTGGATTAGCTGGACCAGGGCCTGTAAGCCACTCTAATAAACCCCTAAATAGATGATTGATAGATAGATAGATAGATAGATAGATAGATAGATAGATAGATAGATTCTATAAATTCTGTTCCTCTACAGAACCCTGACTAATACAGGCCAAGGGTATTAATAATACAGGCACAGGCCTTTAATCTCAGCACACAAGAGGCAGAGGCAGATGGATTCCTGTGACAAGCAGACCTTTGTGAGTTCAAGGCCAGCTTGGTCTATATTGCAAGTTCCACGTTAGCCAGTGCTATACAGATAGACCTTGTTTTTAAACAAACAAAGAAACAAACAGAAAAACTTGGCTTCATTCTATCATTGTTGGAGATCAAACTCAGAGCCTCTTATACTAAGAAAACTGCTTATCACTGACTCACAGTCCTCGGTATTAAAAGTTAGTTTTTTAGGATCCACTTGAAGGCTGGGACTGTAGCTCACTGTAAAGCATTAACTTATTTTGAATGAGTCTAAAGTTCCTGAAATACAAAGAGAAAAGAGAGAGACAGAGACAGAGAGGCAATCCAAAGTATTCAGGTTAATTATAGAAGGAAATATAAGTGCTAACAGTTTTATAAAAGCAATTTGTTAAAATTGCAAATCTTAAGAAGATAGATTCATTCAGATCAACTGCTGATATGATTTTTTACAAAACTTTAAAGTATCCTGCACAAGCACCACAAATTGAAAACAAGGCAGTACATAAAAAGTAAAAAGAAGCAGGGCATGCTAAAAATGTTAAAAATTCAGGCATGAAACGACAACAAGCTGAATTCTTCTATCAAAAGATAGCTTCCTGGCTATAAAAACAATCTAAAAAAAATTTTGTTTATAAGAAATACAAGCCAAGAATATTATTCACAGAACAGCCTTGTAAGAGGCTATTCCTACACAAACAGGGGACAGGCAGGGATTCCTGTTTTGGCAGCAGATAAGGCAGATGCCATAGCAAAAAGCAGCACAGTAAGTCAATAAGTAAGGTCATCACATAATGTCAAGCATGTGCAAATTATGAAAATTACAAAAACACTGATGGATTCATCACCTAAACTGATGCTACCAGGCATGGTGGAGCACATTTGTAATCTCAGCACTCAAGACACTGAAGCAGGAGGATACCCATGAAGTCAAGACCAGCCTGGGCTACATAGTAAGACCCTGTCTCAAAACGAAATTGCAATAAAGCCTACAAAAGAAAACAGACACAAAAGTAAGAAGCAGCCTTTGCGTCTACCCTGCCTGCCTCCTAGACTGAGACAGGGTCTCTTATTCATTGATGACTGACTGGCCCCTGAACTTCTGGCCATTCTCCTGTCTCGACATCCTATCTTGCCACAGGAGCATGGTCGAGCTACTGCTCCCCACATTATGGGGCAGGAGTTGGGGAGGCTCTTACTTTCTGCAGCAAGTGGTTTCCCACTGAGATATTCCCCCAGAAATTCTGTGTGTGTGTGTGTGTGTGTGTGTGTGTGTGTGTGTGTGTGTGTGTTACAGGTTTCTTGTAGCCCAAGCCGACCTCGAACTCCTGACTCCTGTTTATATTCTCCTAAGAGCTGAGAGTTTTAGGTATGTGCCACCAAATCTGACTGAAAATCACTTTTTGCAGGTTGGTGGTTGTTGTTGTTTTCTTCCCTTTTTTTTCCTTTTGCTATTGTTTGAAACAGATTTTCCTTCTGTAGCCTAAATTGGCTTACAACTCACCATATAGCCAAGGCTGGCCTCCAACCCATAATAACCCTCCTGCCTCAGCCTCCTGAATGCTGGGATTACAGACATGAGTCGCCAACCAGGCCCAACTATAGCTGACTTTTGTTTTTTGTTTTCATTTAACAATTATCTTGGAATCTTCAACATATATTTGTCTGAATAAGCAAGGATATGCTCAAAAATATGAAAAACATTCACAATATTGCTGTTTTAATATTAATTTAAAACTAGAAATGGCCAGGTATGATAGCAAACACTTTTAATTCCAGCACTTAGGAAGCCGAGGAAGGAGGATTGCCGTGAGTTCAAGGCCAGTCTAGGTTACACGGGAAGACCTTGTTTCAAAATAATAATAACAAACCAACAACAGCAACAGATAATTTGAAACAAACACACCTTACACTGGTTCTGATGACATATAGTTGTAACTCAGAATTCAGGATGCTAAAGTTGGAGGATTATCATAACTTTGAGACCAGCCGAGGCTATAGAATTAGACTCTGTCTCAAAACAGGACAATGATAATGAAAACAAATACAAATCAATTTACAACAACACAAATGTAGCACTATACAGTGGCACACATTTGTACTCCTGGTTCTCAGGAGGCTAAAAGCAAGAGGACTGTTGTGAGCTTGAGAGCATCTGGACTGGACAGCAAGTCTCAAGTCAGCCTGGGTTATATAGCATGACTATTTATCTAAAGAGACTGGGAAGCGTGGGGAAGAACCTCTTTCCCAGCTGGCTATCACACTGTGACACTTGTGACACTTTGTAAGCAGTGGTGTGTGAAGTGCTGTGTAGAAGGCCATGCAAGCACAGGAACTTTCTTCAGATAGTGGACCTTCACATCAGCTTGAAGAATGATGCCCATCAGGACAAGAGCTTCTCAGGTACCATCCACTCTCCGCCCAGAGTTCTCTCTGTGCATCCTGGGGAGTCAGCAGCCCTGTGATGAAATCACAGCTGTGGATATTCTAGGCATGTACATCCAGGTACAGACGAAGCATAGCAATATGAAGTCAAGGGTTAGGAAGATGACTTGGTATGTAAAATTGCTTGCCTCAACAACCCGAGGACCTAAATTCAATCCCTGAGACCCCACGTAAAAAGGCGGATGTAATCCCAACACTCCTATTACAAGATGCGAGGCAGAATCAGAATCAGCTAGATACCTGCAGTCAAGCCAATCTAAAGTACACAGAGAAATGACAGAAACAAGAGACCTTGACTCAAAAATACGAGGCTCATAGCCTCCTATAAATTGAGTTCCAGAGGATCTGATGCCCCTTCTGGCACCTGCACATGTAGCATACACACACACACACACCACACACACACACACACACTAAAGAAATAAGTGAATTTTGTGAACTTTTAAGAGAAAGAATATGAAGTTGGTCAAGACAAGAAGCTGGCCAGTAAGTAAGAGGGGCTTTTGAGCCAGGCCTAAATGAAGCTGGAAAATTCCTTTCCCTAATGGCATACAGTGAAAATACAGTGGCCAAAGCCCAGGAGTTGAAATTCACAGTCAAATTCCACATGAAAATGCTTCTCCAACTGACTGTCCTGTTTGGTCATATTACAGTGACAGCCTATTAGCTGGCCTACAGCATCTGCCTGGCCAGCTATTTCTTTTGTTTGTTTGTTTTTTGTTTTTTGTTTTTTTCGAGACAGGGTTTCTCTGTATAGCCCTGGCTGTCCTGGAACTCACTCTGTAGACCAGGCTGGCCTCAAACTCAGAAATCCACCTGCTTCTGCCTCCCAAGTGCTGGGATTAAAGACGTGCACCACCACTGCCTGGCTTGGACAGCTATTTCTTGATGTCATTGCTCACAGAGTGGAAGAATATCCATACTTTATGCATCAAGAGTGCTAGGGTCCTCACTGTCTGTATTAGGGCTCACTCACCTTACTAAATCTTGGTACTAACAAACCAAACCAAAGATTTTATTGAGACCGGAATCATAGGTCAGTTGGTAGAGGGTCTGCCTAGTATGTGTGATGTCCTAAGTTCAATTACCAGCTCCACATAAATTGGGTCAGGCATGCCTTTAATCCAGCACCCAGGAGGTAGAGGTAGGAAGGTTAAAAAGTAAAATTCATCCTTGGGTGTATATTTGAGGCCAGCCTAGGCTACATGAGATCTTACCTAAAAAGCAAATGAGCAGGCCTAGGGATATGAGGAAGTTTACAGTGCTTCCCTAGAAAGCATGTACTCATCTGGAGTGGGGGCTATCCCAAAACATGCAGCCTGTATATGGAGTATGGTCTTCTAGCTGGGTGCCTCATCTGGCCTCAATGGGAGAGGAAGCACCTAGCCTCTCAGAGACTTAAAGTGGCAGGGTCGGGGATACAGGAGGAGGGGGTACTCAGAAAACAAGAGATGGGGAAGGATTGTGGGAGGGGGTGACTGGGACGGGTTATAAGTGAATAAGGAAAAAATAAAATAAAATTAAAAAAGGAAAAAAAAAAAGAAAGCATGTACTCCTGGATCAATCCATAGCAGTTTGTTAAAAAAAAAAAAAAAAAAAAAAAAAAAAACAACTACAGGAGAATCAGAAATTCAAGGTCATCCTTAGCCACATTTCAAGGTCAAGGCCAAAAACAAACGAAACAAAATGTATTACAATGTTATTTCCTTCTCAAACTACATGTACAAGATGGACAGATAAAAAGGCCTCGCTTGGCCATTTCGTGAATCCCGCTGGACCGAGAGCATCTGTGGGAGGAGCCAGAGGGGAGCGGGTGGGCCTGTCGGAGCGTTTAGGATTTGAGCTTGGGCCTTTTGAACCCAGTATCTCGAAATGCATCGTGATTCCTGTCCCTTGGACTGTAAGGTTTCTGTAGATTATCAAGACTGAATTAGAAAGGGCTTTTGGCTATTATGGACCACTCCGAAGTGTGTGGGTTGCTCAAAACCCTCCTGGCTTTGCTTTCGTTGAATTTGAGGATCCACGAGATGATGCTGTCCGAGAGCTAGAACACTATGTAGCTGCGGTGTAAGAGTAGAACTGTCGAATGGAGAAAAGAGAAGTCGGAATCATGGCCCGCCTCCCTCTTGGGGTCGTGGTCCTTGAGATGATTACCACAGGAGGAGGCCTCCACCTCGGCGCAGATCCCCAAGAAGAAGAAGCTTTTCCTGAAGCCGGAGCAGGTCACTTTCTAGAAATAGGAGAAGAGAAAGGTCTCTGTCTCGTGAGGGAAATCACAAATCACAAGCCGTCTCGATCCTTCTCTAGGTCTCGTAGCCGATCTAGGTCAAATGAAAGGAAATAGAAGACCAGTTTGCAAAAGTGGTGTACAGGAAATAACGTCATCTGACAGGAGTATGTACGGGAAATTAAAGTTTTGTTTGAGACTTCATAAGTTTGGTGCATTTTTAAGATGTTTTAGCTGTTCAAATTTGTTTTGTCTCTTGGGACAGTGACACACAAAACCATGTAATTCTCTATGGTTCTGAATGGATCATATGAGGCATGTGATATCAAGAATTGTTCCTTTACAATGTTCCCTTAAGGAAGATTGAATTTTCTTTGAATTTTAGTTTTTTATAGACTGAAATAAACCTAGATCCTGCCCAGTTTTAAGTGTGATGTACTGTTGATACAGAAGCAACTGGCAGAGATTGAATAAAGCTGTAGCCCTGGTAGCTGAGACAGGGTGGGACGGTGGGTGGAATGATAAACAGTCTTTAGGAGCTGCTGTAAATGTAAGCCAGCAGATAAAGGTAGGAACCACACTCGGAAGGTGTTCAAAGCGGTTCCTTCCTGGTTGCTATATGCGGATGCAGAGCTGTTGTAACGTCTTTATTTAGAAATGTAAAACTAAGATACCAGTGTCCTATCAGTTTAAGGGTACATTGTACAGCTGAACTTTTCAGTTACTGTGCAAGATTTTTTTTTTCATGCTGTCATTTGTAATATGTTTATGAGAATCCTTGGGATTACAGTTTTGGTTACAAATTGTCGTTTAACTTGAAAGCCTGTTTTTCCTTGCATGCTCAATCAAATCTGTGAGCTTGGTATCAAGTCCAGGTATAACATTCCTATTGGAAGCCATACTTATATTTTTGAAATAAAGTAAAATGCTTTTGAATTAATAAAATACGAGTGAGCTTGGTATCAAGTCCAGGTATAACATTCCTATTGGAAGCCATACTTATATTTTTGAAATAAAGTAAAATGCTTTTGAATTAATAAAATACGAGCATAATTGTGTAGTCAGTCGAGTGAACCCACTGTTGTCATTGTTCTTATCCCTGGGAAAGCAGTTGGTTACCAAGTTCGATCTTTGTAAGAATCAACCAAGAGGCACTATACTAGGGAAGAAATTTTTCCCCCTTTTGTTTGTCACCTTGTTAGCCATTTTTTAGGTGTTGAAGTCAGTTCAGGATCATGGCAGTTAGTGACTAACATTTTAAAGTAAGCACCAGTATGGTATATTGTAATTCTTTAAGTTGCCCATAAAAAAGTGTCTTTGATCTTCAGCATGAAAACATTCAACAAAAATTTTAAAATTAATTTTTTATAACTTGAGGTGTTGTATGGGATTCCAAATTGATCCATTATGATGTAAAATACGCAAAATGGTTCATTGTAATGATGCACAGTTGAATATGGAGGCATGCATACCCTTTCTTTTAGAATTATGGAGGAGTTGCCTTTAATCCCAGCACTTGGGAGGCAGACGCAAGTGGATTTCTGAGTTCAAGGCCAGCCTGGTCTACAGAATGAGTTCCAGGACAGCCAAGGCTATACAGAGAAATCCTGTCTCGAAAAAAAAAAAAAAAAAAAGAATTATGGAGGAGTTATGGTTTCAGGGTTTGTGTGTGTGTGTGTGTGTGTGTGTGTGTATGCAATTAGATTAAATCATAATACAACAGTCTTGTGGCTTAAGTTTTCTTAAATATGCTCTTTTGAGATAGTTTTTTGGATTCTACTGTACTGACTTTGTCTTTGTAAGATGCCATTGCACTAAATTCAATCTGTAAGCTTATAAATCCCCCCAAATTATTTGTTATCTTTAAACAATAAATTTCGTAAGAAAGGAGGAAAAAAAGGCCTCACTCAGGTGGGTGAGGTGGCTCAGTGGGTGGTGTCTGCCACCAAGAGGTCAATTCCTGGAACCTACATGGTGGAAAAAACTGACTCCTGTAATTTGTCACACACACACACATACACACACACATACACACACACACACAGACACTACATGAAATAAATAAATAAATAAATAAATAAATAAATAAATAAATAGTGATTTGTTTAAATGTCCAGTCATTGTAGCATAGACCTTTAATCCTAGCAGTTGGAAGGCAAAGGCAGATAGATCTCCATGAGTTCAAAGCCAGCCTGGTCTGCTGCAAGCTCCAGGCCAGCTAAGACTTCATAGTGAGATACTGTCTCAAAAAAAAGAAAAAAGAAAACAAAAAGTAGACAAGGTCTTGCTATATAGTTCAGGCTTCCCCAAAAATCACCATCCTCCTGCCTCAGCCCCAAGTACTAGAATTGCAGGCCTTTGCCATCATGCCCAGCTTTAAAATACCATTTCAAACTTAAGTATTTATTCATATAGCACCCAAGAAACATCTAAAAACTATTCCATGGTGGGATGGGCTGGGATGTAACTCATGGGGTGCTTGTTTTTGTTCTACTACTAACGTGGAAGAAACCCTGGGTTCCATCCACCTCAATACACACACATACACACATGTGCATGCACACATAAACGTATTTCATTGTAATTATTATCAAGTACATCCATTTAAAATATGGCTTGCTATATAGGTTTATATGTGAAATGTTAAAAATCGTTTCTTGGGTAGTAAGACTTAGATACAGGACAAATCAATTCAGATTTCAATCCATTTCATGATCAGGCCTCGCTTCATTCTCTATCCTCAACCAGCTGCCTTCATCCTACAGTTCTCTGTATACTATACTTCATTTGGTGCTGAGGATGGAACCCAGGGCTTTGAGGATGCTAGGCAAGTATTCTAACCATGAGCTACATCTCTATTGTGTTATGCATTTGCTTTGCTTATTTAAGATTTTACTTTCGTGTGTGTGTGTGGACAAATTACAGGAGTCGGTTCTTTTCCACCATGTTCTTTTCTGCAATGTCTGTAGAAGACAGAACAGAGTTTGGGGCCCTCTGTAGCTAGAATTAGTTGTGAGCTGTGTTGCTGCTAGGAACTGAGTCATCTCCCCAGCCCCCATCTCTACCATTTCTGTGGTTCTGATTCAGAGAATGGATGTGTTCCTGTGTGATCCTAACTCCTGGAGTCCTGCCAGGCACCCAGCAGGCACTTGGTAAATAGCCATTGAGTGAATCAATTCATTGGAGTTTATATGACTCAAACCCTTAGCCAAGAAAAGTTTCATTTTGCCCAACAACGGAAAGTTGCCTTTAGAGACTCTTTTCCAGAACACACAAAAGGAAAATCAGGACGGGGAGGAAAGTAGAGGATTTGGAAACAACAGAAAAATGTGAAGAAAAGGTAGAGGAGGAGGAAGATCCCAGTGTGATATAACGAAGACATGAGTCTGTAATCCCAGCACTTGGGAAGTGGAGGCAGGAGGGTCAGGAGTTCAAGGTCATCCTGTGCTTCATGGTAAGTTTAAGGCTAGCCTGGGATACATAAGACCTTGACAAACATACACACACACACACACACACCAGAACAAAAAGAAAAGAGAGAGAGAGCGATTCCTGATATCTCACCATTATCATTCCAGGCTACTACATCCAGCAAGCAATGGAAGGTCTTTAAGAATGTCCATCATAATAGAAAGAAGCAGAGGGGGGAAATCATAAAAGGAAATGGCATTCTCCAAATAAGATGGTCACTCCCAGCCTTGAATGTAAAAAAAAAAAAAAAAAAAAAAAAAGCAATCCTGAATTAGCAAGTGCTGTTGAGCTGTTGAGCTTTTATTCTATGCTGCCTTCCATCTCAAAGAGCAAGATCAAGGTTCTTCCCAAGCTCCACAGGCTGTAAATTATATTTGGTTGCCTGGGAATGATAGAAATTCATGCTGTGCTAGTTTGTGAACTGCCTGATGTTAGTGTTGGGAATTAAACCATATCCCCAGCCCCAACAAGCTAGGGTTGTCTAAGAAGCCAGTGTCCTGGGACCCAGACCTTAACAGTGGTTCTTAACCTTCCTACTGCTTCAACCCTCTAATACAGTTTCTCATGATGTGGTGACCCCCCAACCATAACATTATTTTCACTGCTGCTTCTGTGTTTTTTTCTGTGTAGCCCTGGCTACCCTGAAACTTACTCTGTAGACCAGGCTAGCCTCAAACTCACAGAGGTCTGCCTGCGTCTGCCTCCTGAGTGCTGAGATTAAAGGCATATGTGTCCCACCTCTGCCTTTCTTACTTCATAGCTGTAATTTTGCTACTGTTATGAACTGTAATGTAAATATCTGGGGTTTCTGATAGTCCTAAGTGATGCCCGTGGAATGGTCATTCGACCTCCAAAGAGTCACAGCCCATAGGCTGAGAAACACTGCCTTAATAGGCCCTCAAACCTTAACACAGCTATTCTCAACCTGTGACATGTTTTCTGTGCTTAAAAGCACAACTGAGAAAGGCTTAGTGCTACACTGGGATCCTGAACACCCCAGTGTAGTTGCTGGCCAGCAGATAAAGGCTTTCTATTGGCTTAAACCCATGTCTGAGTAGTCTTCTCTGGTGGATACTCCACAACAATAGGACCTGAACTGGCAAAATGGCCCCATCAAATTGGCCTATACGCAAGCCTGTAGGTCATTTTCTTTCTTTCTTTTTTTTTTTTTTTTTTTTTTTGGTTTTTCGAGTGTAGGTCATTTTCTTGACTAACGATTGAAGAATGGGAAAGCTCAGTCCATGGTGGGTGGGGTCACCCCACAAGTGGTCCTCAGTGGGATAAGAAAGCAAGGTGATCAAACTATAAGGAGCAAGCCAGTAAATTGGCGTTCTTCTGTGGTCTCTGCTCCAGTTTTCTGCCTTTAGGTTCCTGCCTTGAATTCCTCCTCCCTAATGTGGAAGTTAGACCTGGTTCTTCCTCCCACCTCCATGCTCCCAGAAATAAGACCCAGACTCAAAATATATTTATAAGTACATTGGCCAAATAGCTAGGCTCTCTCTGACAAGATCATAATTTAAAATAACCCATTATTCTAATTACATTCTGCCCTATGGCTGATTACCTGTGCTCAGGTACCATGTTTCTGTCTTGTTACATCTTCCTGGGTGACTCTTCCACACCTGACTATCCCAGAACCCTTTCTGTCTCCCGGATGTCCCACCTTCTATTCTCCTCTTTCCTATAGGCCATAGGTTTTTTAATTGACAGGTGAGCATCCATACAATACAGAAGATACTCTCTCTATACCCTGACTTCCTTCAGTGGACTGTGATGTGGAACTGTAAACCAAACAAACCCTTTCCTCCCTAAGTTGCTTTTGGTGGTAGAATAGAAGCAATAGAAGCCCTAAGACACATGCTATATAAAAGGGAGGGTTTGATGAGTTTCATTTTCCTTTCTTTCCCTCATCTTCCCAGCACTTCAAAGTAGTGGTTACCTCCAAGATCCTCAGAGGCAACCAAACCTGACAGAACGAATAAGAAACTGCCTCTTACTTACTTTGAAAGCATTAGACAAACATTGTAAAAAAAAAATCTTTTTCCTTTTCCTGAAGTCTGTTTTGTTTTCTTGAGAAAGCTTCTCACACTGGAGTCCAGGCTTCTCAGTAATCCTCCTGCCTCAGCCTCCTGAGTGCTGGGATTACAGCCATGAGCCACCACACCTGGCTTTTCCCTGAAGTCTGACTATCAGTTACAAGAGTGGCTGTCTCAAGAAAATCATAGTTTGGGGCTACATGAGCACTGGAATCCAAGATGGCAGACATGCCCATGCAATTTTCTATACACATTCTTGTGCCATTTGGCATCCCCTATAGAATGGAGCATCTTTTCCCTTAGGCCACCTGGAGTAGCCCTACCCATGTGTCTTACTTTTTTATTGCTGTGAGAAGACTAAGGCAACTTACAGAAGAAAGGGTTTCACTGGGGGGACTTGCTTACAGTTTCAGAAGGTGTTCATGACCATCATGACAGGGAACATGGTAGGAGGCAGGCAGGTATGGCACTGGAGCAGTAGCTGAGAGCTTCTGTCATATCAGAATGTTGAGGTCAGAGAAAGAGAAACTGGATCTATTGCGAGCTTTTGAAGCCTCAAAGCCTACTTCTAGTGATACACCTCCTAATCCTTCCCCAAACAGTTCTACCAGCTATGGAATAAGCAGTCAAATACATGAGCCTACAGGGGCCATTCTCACCCAAACTACCACACCATGTTCTGGACTCAATGGAAGGGAAGGAAACCTTCTACAAAGAACCTCCACACTAAACAAGCCACTGACTGGCCTTGGGCTCCTCTTGAGTGATCACCCGGCCTTAGCCTCCTAAGTAGTTAGGACTGTGCTGCACCAACTGAGGCCCTTTGGAGGAACTTCCCAGCAGTGGGGCAGTGCATGCAGAAACAGGTCTTTTGTAGAAAGACAAGTCTCAAGCAGGCTCTGGATGCTCTTTGATGAGGGCCTGGCTTCTTTCACAACCTCGGGGAAGCTTGCCAGAACTGAGGATGAAGGCAACAGAGAGTGACTTGTTGGATGTTCCCTGGTCCTGCCTGGTGGAGGATGGGGTAACTGGGGGAAGGAATTTAAGGAAGGAAACTGATCAGAATGAGAACCCAGGGACCAGGATAAAGAGGCACATGCCACCATGGAGATTGACATCTAAATATGTACCTACCCTATCGAAAAGCCCTGAGTGAGTTGGTGAAGTGGCCCACTTTGCCATTCTTCCTTTTTTGTAGGCAAAACCAAATGATAGAAGACAGGAAAACGTGGGGAAACCAAAACAAATGGATCACTACCAGCTGATGGTTTCAGGAGGCTGAGGCAGAAGGATTGCCATGATTTTGGTCTACACAATGACCTCCAGGCCAGGCTAGGTAGGCTACAGAGTAAGACTTTATCTTAAACAAACAAGCCAACAAAGCACACTTGGGAGTGGGAGGTAGGGGTGTGTTCTTCTATGAAACAGGGTCTCTTTTTTTTTTTTTTTTTTTTTTTTTTTTTTTTTTTTTTTTTTGGTTTTTCGAGTCAGGGTTTCTCTGTGTAGCCTTGGCTGTCCTAGAACTCACTCTGTAGACCAGGCTGGCCTCGAACTCAGAAATCTGCCTGCCTCTGCCTCCCAAGTGCTGGGATTAAAGGTGTGCGCCACCACCGCCCGGCGAAACAGGGTCTCTTATGTGTACCTGACTGGCCTAGAATTTACTATATAGTTCAGATTGGCCTCAAATTCAGAGATGGTATCGCCTGTGCCTCTGTAGTGCTGAGACTAGAGGTGTGACACCTGGCCAAAAAAAAAACATTTTTATACATTTATCTAGATCTTTTTTTAATTTCATTCACCAGAATTTTGGATATGATCATACACACACACACACACACACACACACACACACACACACATATATATTTCCTTAATTATGATAATATGAATGGCACTATAGTTTTAATTTTAATTTTCACTTGCTTTGGGCTTGTATATTAAAAAGCAATTGACTTAAAAAAAATACTTTCATGTATTCTTTGAAAATTTCAGCCAAGCAGTGGTGGCACATGCCTTTAATCCCAGCACTTGGGAGGCAGAGGCAGGCGGATTTCTGAGTTCGAGGCCAGCCTGGTCTACAGAGTGAGTTCCAGAACAGTCGGGGATACACAGAGAAACCCTGTCTCAAAAAAACAAAACAAAAAAAATTTCATACATGTATACAACATATTTTTATCTTATCCACATCAACTACCTCCCTCCAACTTTGCCCAGGATCCACCAACTCATCTCTCTCTCAACTTCAATTTCATGTCCCTTTTTTAGTAGTAGTAGTATTATCAATATGTCCTTGAGTTCAATTAGATCTGACCATGTTTGAGTGGGTATGGAGTTATCACTGGGACACACCAGACACATTTCCAAAGAAAGGTGGATTCTTTCTCCCCCAGCATCCATCAGCTGCTCAAAGTTCCTCAACTAAGGGTGTGAGCCTCAAGAAGGAGCCCATCCCCTGTCCATGCTGGAAGTTTGACTGACTCTATGCTATGCTAATCTTCTGCAGGAGACCACAGCTGTTGGGAGTTCGTGTGTGCATCATCTGTATTGTATTCAAAAGACAGCATTCACAAGTCACCTCCCCATCCTCCAGCTCATTCATTCCCTGTCCCATACCAGATCCTGTTTCATTTCCAGCAAACGGCCCTACCACCGATCATAATTGTAATTTTAACCTGTCCCAGAGGAGCTAGTGTTTCATAACGAAGTGCAGTACATGATTCATTTGATTAAATAAAAATTTAGACATAAGGCTGGGTGCACCATCAATGCCATCACAGAAATCTGAAAAGGATAAAATTGAGCAGGAGTAATAAACCAAATGGCCTCTGTATCAATTAAAATGACATAGATTCACCCACTACCTAGCCAGCCTGACAGGGATCCTCTATGGTGATCTCAATGGCTTTGTTGGGGTCAGAGGCCATCAGTTTCCAGGTGTTAGACCAGCAGCATCAACCTTCAACCACCAGACCCAGGTCTTAGAGATTTTCCTGTAGAAAAGAAACTTGTGGATACTGACCTACCTTGTTTAGGCAGAGTAGAGCTGTCAACCCAATGTGTCCACAGTTTGGGCAGGGCCCTGCCAGGGACAACAAGGCATGGGACAATTCTTTGCCCAGTGGTCAGCATTACCACACTTGAAGTTAAGTGTATCAGGACTTTTGGCTACTTTGTGAGTTCCTTTTCCTTCTGCTCTTTTCTTTCCCTTTACTTCCTCCCTTTCAACCACCTAATATTAGGTAGGATAGAAAGAAGAAGAAAGGAGAGAGAGAGACAGAGACAGAGAGAGACAGAGAGAAATCCTCAAAGTCAGGGGCAGGAAAGCGGGTAGTAATATTGTGAGACTACTTCCTGTTGATTAGGAACATCAGTTTCTTAGGGCAAGTTTGATCTTCACTTTCAGGATAGCTAATTTCTTCTCATCTCTTTGTACATGAGTACTTGACAACCCGCAGCCAACAGCATCCAACCACCAACCAGCCAAAGAGCCATGCAGCCCCTTCTATGGTGCTCTAGCATTTATATATCCTCTGAAAAGTCCCCAGAATTCCAAAATGTCATACAATTGCAGAAACTATCTGCAACTGGCAAAATTATGTCCCTGCTAGAGCACAAGGCAAATCATAGTCACCTGCTGTGAAGCAACCCCATATCCCCATACCTGGGATTAAAACATAATCTCATAATATTTCTATGTTTATGGTGTATGACAGTTTACAAACTGTCCTGTGTAGGACAGTGTCTACTGTTCTGTTGCTGTGAAGAGACACCGTGATCTCAGCAATTCTCTCTTTCTTTCTTTCTTTCTTTCTTTCTTTTTTCTTTCTTTCTTCTTTCTTTCCTTGTCTATTATGTATATGAGTACATTGTAGCTGTCTTCAGACACACCAGAAGAGGATATTGGATCCCATTACAGAGGGTTGTGAGCCACCATGATGTGGCTGGGAATTGAACTCAGGACCTCTGGAAGAGCAGCCAGTGCTCTTAACCACTGTGCCATCTCTCCAGCCCCTAGCAATTCTTTAAAAAGAAAACATTTAATTGGAGCCGACTTGCAGTTTCAGAGATTTAGTCCATTACCAACGTGATAGGAAGTATGATAGCAGGCAGGCAGACATGGTACTGAAGAAGGAGCTGAGAGTTCTATATCTAGGTCTGCAGGCAGCAGGAAGTGACAGTGACACACTGGCCAGGCGTGAGCTTCTGCCACCTCAAAGCCCACCCTCTAGGGACATACCTCCTCAAATAAAGTCACACCTACTCCAACCTGGCCTTATCTCCTATTCTTTTCAAGTATCTCAAGTAGTGCCACTCCCTGATAACAAAATATTCAAATATATGCACCTGTGGGGACTGATTTAGTCAAAGTTCTAATGGTGTGAAGAGACACCATTACCTAGGTAACGCTTATAAAGAAAAATATTTCATTAGGGCTGGCTTACAGGTTCAGAGGTTCAGTCCATTATCATCATGGTGGAAAGATTGGAAGCATGCAAGCAGATGTGGTGCTGGAGAAGTTGCCAAAAGTCCTACATCTGGATCTACAGGGAACAGAAAGAGAGATAATGGGCCTGGCTTGATTATTTGAAACTTTAAAGCCACCCTCGGTGACACACTGGGAATTGAATCAGAGTCCTCTAGAAGAGCAAAGAGTCTCTAAACCACTAAGCTATCCCTCCAGTCCCTCAACCCTTCCCTCCCCCAAAAGCAAAGGCATGCTAAACTTTAGTGTGAAGGATGGGCAGTTGAGTGGTAAGACACAGTTTTGTGATTACTGTCAAAGCTGACATCCTGAATCCTTATGGAGGAGGAAGGACAGTGATGGAGAAAGATGGCAAGCCTGAGAATTTTTTAGCAGGTGACAGACATTTTTATCTTTTTGAAGACTTGTTTTTATTATTTTTATTTATCTGAATGTGTGGATGAGTGCCTCATGTGTCCAGATTCCATAAAGACCAAAAAGAGGGCATTGGCTGTCCTGGAGCTGGAGTCACAAGTGGCTGTAAGGCGGTTCCCATGAGTGACTCTGATGGGAAAATAAGTGGAGAAGATGCAAACAGAGCTTTTCTTTTGTTTTCTTTCTTTCTTATTTGGGGGGGTGAGGGTGGGTGTTCCCTCAGAACCAGAGCTAAGAGATGGCTGTGAGCAGCCATGTGTGTGCTGGGAACCAAACCAGGGTCCTCTGCACAATCAAGTGGCCTTAACTGGTGAGCCATTTCTTCAGCAAATGTTACATTTATTTCTTCTGTGGGCATGAATGGTACCACAGGACCCACGCAGAAGTCAGAGGAAAATCTGTGGAAATCTGTCCTCTCCTCCCAACATATGGACCACAGGGATTGAACCCAGGTCATTGGGCTTGGTGGCAAATGCCCACTGAGTTATCTTGCTGGCCTGAGGGTCATTGTTGACATTCATGGTGGGTATGGAGATGCTCAGCTTATAATGATTCATGTAGTCATGCATTTGTTTTGCTGTGTCTGTTTTATTTGGGTTTGGGCTTTTAATTTCATCAAACCTTCCTCAAGCATCAGTTGTACAACACACAAGGACTTGCTCTTGATGTTTTTAGCACTCAGGAAAACCTTGATATGGTTCTATTTGGGTTTGTTTGTTCTTCCAGAGAGATTTTTCTCTGTGTAGCCATGGCTGTCCTAGAACTCTCTCCGTAGAGCAATCTGGCCTCAAACTCAGAGATCCACCTGCCTCTGCCTCCAGAGGCTGGTGGAATTAAAGCCAGGTGCCACCACCCGCTGGCAGATAGGGTTGTTCAAATTTTCAGTTATCTTGCTTCTGTTGCAGCTACACAGGTCACGCAGATGCTTTCCAGATGTCTGTGTTATGTTTTGGCTATCCCATCAGTTCTGATTTTATAGGCTGATTTGCTCACTACAAATCATTCTTTCCCCCATAGATGCCAAGATCTGTTGGGGTTTGTTAGTGGGGTTGCTTTGAATGCTTTTGGGGGTAAGGAACATAGACACTGTGATTCATACTGTGCATGCAACTTTGGCTCATGTGGAACTCACTATGCAACCCAAGCTAGCCTAAAACTCTTGGCATTCATCCTGTTTTAACCTCCCAAGTGCTGAAATTGTAGGTACATACACCACTTTGTCCAGCTGAAATCCAAGATCTGAGGTAAGAGTTGTAACTCAGTAGATGATGATGCTCTACTATGCACATGGTCCCGGGTTCAATCACCAGAAGCGTGCCATGCCACACACCTGTAATCCCAGCAGTTGAAGGTGGAGGCACAAGGTTTAAAGTTCAAAGCCAGTCTTGGCTATATAGCCCATTTGAGGCTAGCCTGGAGTACATGAGACCATGTCTTACATACATACATACATACATACATACATACATACATACATATGTACATACACACATAATACATACATACATACATACAAAAGTACACAAATATATAAATACAAAAATTATGTATTTATTTATATACATTTAAATTAAAACATAATTAGATTACTTTCTTCCTCCCCTTAACTCCCTCCTGACCATCCCGCTAACTCCTTCCATGTCTCTCCAATTCCAATTTGATTGTATTTTTCCCCAATTAAAATGGTATGTGTGTGTATGTGTGTGTGTGTGTGTGTGTGCAAATATATAAGTACAGTGTGGTGAGTCTGTTTTTGTTGTGTATGTATATGGTTTCGGACCTGGCCACTTTGTATCAGACAATCAATTAAGGGGCTCAACCCTGGGAGAGACTAACTCTCCCTTTCTCTCAGTACTCATCAGTTGCCTGTAATTCCTTGTTTAGACGTATCATCCCATGACATTTTCCCACTTCTGTGTTAGCATGTCTATTTATACTGCCTTTGTTCAGATCTTGTTTATGTAGCCATTTTTAGGAGAGGCCATTTCACAACACACCTTTAGCATCCTGCCCCTTAGACTCTTTATCCTTTCCTCCCTAAGTTCCCTGAAGCACAGATGCAGGAACCATCATGTAAACGTATCTATTGAGGCTGGACTCCCCATGATCTCATTGATCTCCCCATTGTGTCTAGCCAAAGATTCCTGCAACAGCCTTCATTTGCTGTAACGAGAGGCTTCTTTGATGAGGGGTGTGTATTAGGATAAGATTTAAAATGTAGTCAGGGATTATGCTGGCCTAGCAAAGCAGCAGTTGTAGATGCACCTCTAAGATCCATAACTTCACTGAGTGATGGTACACACCTTTAATTCTAGTGCTTGGGAGGCAGAGGCAGGTGGATCTCTGTGAGTTCAAGGCCAGCCTAGTCTACAGAATGACTTCCAGGACAGCCAGGACTACACAGAGAAACCTTGTCTTGAAAAACAAAAACAAAAAACAAAAAACCCCAAACCGAAAGATTCAGTGCTCTGTCCCCCATCCGTTAGTTCCTTTGTCAGGCCACCACTCTGCCCACCTTCACCATACTTGCTTCACCAGAAACATCCAGGTTATATCTTCACTCCACCCTACCCCTGACCCTTGGCCAATCCCCTGTCTTCCCAGCTCCATTGTCCACCAAATCTCCTGGGGCATACCCAGCTGCCTTAAGACACCTGAGTACCATTGTCCAGCCCAAAGCTGCCTACCCAAGGACTGCTACACTGGAAACATTCAGGTTAGGTCCCCTTACTGAGACCTGCTACACCAGAACATCCAGGGACAACTAGATGGCTAAAGGCCAGCATAAAAACACAACAAGAGCTACCACACAACAGCATGTCTACGGCAAAGCTAGCCTACTACAGCAAGCCCTGGATATCCTAACATAATGGAAGGACAGGAAAATGATCTTAAATCCAATCTTATAAAGATGATAGAGGAAATGAGTTAATTCCTTAAAGAAACACAGGAAAATGCAACTAAACAGGTGAAGAAAATGAATAAAAACTGCTCAAGACCTGAAAATGGAAATAGAAGCAATAAAGAAAACACAAATTGAGCGAATCCTGGAAATAGTAAACTTAGGGAAGAGAACAGGAACTACAGATGCAAGCATCACCAACAAAACACAGGATATGGAAGAGAGAATCTCTGGTGTAGAATACACAATGGAAGATATTGATACATCAGTCAGAGAAAATGTTAAATAGAAAAAATTCCTGACACAAACATCCAAGAAATATGGGACATTATAAAAAGACTTAACCTGAGAATAATAAGAATAGAAAGTGAGGAATCCCAGCTCCAAGGCTCAAGAAAATGTCCCTAAACTAAAGAAAGAGATGCCTATAAACAATCTAGAAGCTTACAGAATACCAATTAGATTGGACAAGAAAAGAAAATCCTCCCACCACAAAATAATTAAAATGACAAATCTGCAAAAAAAGAAAAGAATATTAAGAAGCTGCAAGGTAAAAAGGCAGACCTATCAGAATTATATTCAACTTCTCAACAGAGACTCTAAAAGCTAGAAGGGCCTGGACAGATGCCTTATATCCTCTAAGAAACCACAGATGTCAACCTATACTACGATACCAAGCAAAATTCTCAATAACCATAGATGTAGAAAACAAGATCTTTCAAGACAAATCCAAATTTAAACCATATCTATCCACACATCCAGCCCTACAGAAAATACTAGAAGGAAAACTTCAACCCAAGAAGAATAACTACATCCAAGAAAACACAGGAAATAAGTAATCCAACCCACAAAATCAAAAGAAGGGAAGCATATACAAGTGTACACACACACACACACACACACACACACACACACACACTACCAATTTCAAAATAACAGGAATTAACAATCATTGGTCATCAATATACCTCAACATCAATGGACTTCATTCTGCAATAAAAAGACACAAGCTAACAGTATGGATATGAAAACAGGATCCATCATTCTGCTGCATACAAGAAACACACTTCAGCAACAAAGATAGACATTGCCTCCGAGTAAAGTACTGAAAAAGGGTTTTTCATGCAAGGATGTGGAGCAAGAACACTCTTCCATTGCTGGTGGAAGTGCAAATTTGTACAACTATTTTGGAAACCAGTTTGTGATTTCTCAAAAAAAAAAAAAATGGGAATAATTCTACCCCAGGACCTAGCTATATCATTCCTGGGCATATACTCTAAAGATGCTCCACCATCCCACAGGGACATTTGCTGAATTATATTCATAGCAGCTTTACTTGTAATAGCCAGAAACTGGAAACAACCTAGAGATCCTTCAGCTGAAGAATGAATGAATAATAATAATAATAATAATAATAATAATAATAATAAAGTGGTACATCTACACAATGAAATACTATTCAGCTGTTTAAAACAAAGACATCATGAAATTTGCAGGCAAATGAATGGAACTTTTTTTTTTTTTTTTTTTTTTTGGTTTTTTTTTTCGAAACAGGGTTTCTCTGTGTAGCTCAGGCTGTCCTGGAACTCACTCTGTAGACCAGGCTGGTCTCGAACTCAGAAATCCACCTGCCTCTGCCTCCCAAGTGCTAGGATTAAAGGCGTGCGCCACCACCGCCCGGCTTGAATGGAACTTAAGAATATCATCTTGGGTGAGATAACGCAGACCCAGAAAATCATGTATGGTATGTACTACCCTACCTTATAAGTGGACATTAGCCATAAAGTAAAGGATAACCATGTGTGGGAAAAAAGCAGTGGACCTAGAGACTTTCCATGCCAGCGGGTCCCACAAACAGGAGAAAGGTCTGGAGTTCTAAAGGCTGGAGGCTTTGGCGGGTGGCAGGCCCCAAAGACATGAGAAAGTCCATAGCTCCAAAAAGGGTTTATTGTCATGGTGGATGTAGATGGATCTGGATGTACCCCACCACTCCCACCTCCCCCACCCCCGTGAAACTCGGGGCAGACCTGAGTTAAATAGGGAGGGAGAAAGCGGGAGGTTCTGGGGAGGAATGGTTAATTGGCTCCGCCCTCTGACCTTCATTAGTATGTAAATCTCTAGGGCCTGAGGCCTGTAGTTACACCCTCTACCTGTGCACTTTGGGAGGAGCTGTAATGGCCTACATGACTGAACAATGTAGGTCCATGGAGACTAGACTGCGTGTCAGGACCCTGGGTTCTGGGGACGTGGCCGAACACCTGCCGTTTCTCCCTTGGAGTCTCGGGGTTCCAGGTCCATGCCCAGCCAAGAACCAGGATACCATTATGCAGTCCCACAACCATGCTGCAATCCACAGACACAATGAAACTGGGTAACAAGGAAGGCCCAAGGGAGGATGTGTGAAGCTCAATCAGAAGGGGAAACAAATAGTCATTGGAGGTGGATGGAGAGCAGGAGAACTGGATGGGAGATGAGATGAGGAAGGGAAGAGGGATGACTATCATGTGTGTGGAGGAGGAGCAGGAAAGAGCTGGAAGTGAGAATAAAAATTGGTGGGGGGAGGGCATCTCTGGGAATAGCTGGAGGCCTAGGACAGGGAGGATACTTTGAGTCTATGGGGTGACCCTAGCTAAGACTCTTACCAGAGGGTATATGGAGACTGAAGTGACCACCTCCTATAGCCAGGCAGGACTTCCAGAGGAGGGAGGGTGAGATCAATCTACCCACAAAACCTTCATTCCAAAATTTGTCCTGTCTACAAGATGTGCTTGGATAAAGGTGGAGCAGAGATTGAGAGAACGGCCAACCAATGACTGGCCCCCAAACCTATCCCATGTGAGAGAGCCAAACCCTGACACTATTGATATTCTGCTATGCTTGCAGACAGAAACCTAACATATGTCTCCTGAGAGGCTTCCTTCATTCAGCAAAGAATAGAGGCAGATGCAGAGACCCACAACCAAACATCAGGCTGAGTTCGGGGAGTATGGTGGAAAGAATGGAGGATAGAAGTGAGCAAGCCGGAGGGATGAAGGACACCACAAGACCTACAGAATCAACTAACCTGGGCCCATGTGGCTCATGTGTGGGCTGGACCTAGTCCCTCTTCACAGATATAGCATATGTGCTGCTTGTTCTTTATGTGAGTCCCTTAATTAAATTAAATACAGTTATTTATATTAATTATATTTGTTATATTATTATATTTATATAAATAAATTAAATATAAATACAATTAAAGTGGGGGCTGTCTCTGATTCTGTTGCCTGCTTTTGGGTCCCTTCTGCATAGCTGGGCTGCCTTGTCTGGCCTCAGTGGGAGAGAATGCACTTATCCTGCTTACACTTGATATACCAGAGTGGGTTGGTACCATAGGAGGCCTCCCCTTCTCTGAGAAAAAGGGGATGGGGAAAGAAAGGAAGGGGATGTGAGGGTGGGACTGAAAAGAAAGGAGGGAGGGACTGCAACCAGGCTGTAAATAAATAACTTATTGAAAAAAAGATTTATAACCTCACTAGCCCCCGGAGGTGGCTACATTTCTAGGACCATGTATCATTTCCCTCCTGCCGAGTGGACTTCAGTCTAATTAGACAGCTCTTGGTTACCACTAATATGTGACTGTCACTTACTGTATCTTTACAAACATCCTGCCATACTGGTAATTGTAGTTCATAGGTGTAACTGCTAGTTAGGACTATTAATTGCTTCCATCCTTTGGCAACATGCATAGTATTTTCCTGTACTATGGAACTAGACCACAGGAAGGAGGCTTTCAGGTTAGATGCAGCTTGAATAATCTGAGTCCAGTGTCCTGAGTATGTATGCAGTATCTTCAGCAATAGGGGCTTAACTTCAACCTCTTGAGAGGCAAACAAGCACAAGGGTCTATATTGTTTTGGGAGTCACTTAGATTACCATGACCAACCATTCTAAAGGAGATTTCTCACACACAGGGTTCTTGTTAGTCTACTGTTCTTGTGGATTACTAGCCCTAGTGACTACTTCCTTTAACATGTATGTTTGTAGGCTTGTATATATTGTGTATGATTTTAGGTAAATACAAGATAAGACTCCTTGAGGTATACCAAACAGACTTGCTGTCATTTTCCCCATCCTTCTTTCCCCTGTACTGATCATCCCTCCTCTTCTGATAGAGCCCCCTTCCCATTTTTACATTTCCAGCTTCATATCATCTGCTATTCCTCTCTCGAGCCCCTCCCTCCATGGTCCCTTTGGTCTTTCCTGTTTTTGTGGTTACACTTTGTCTTAGTTAGGGTTTTACTGCTATGAACAGACACCATGACCAAAGCAACTCTTATAAGGACAACATTTATTGGGGATGGCTTACAGGTTCAGAGGCTCAGTCCATTATCATCAAGGAGGGAACATGGCAGCATCCAGGCAGGCATGGTGCAGGCAGAGCTGAGAGTTCTACATCTTCATCTGAAGGCTGCTAGCAGAATACTGATTTCCAGGCAGCTAGGATGAGGGTCTTAAGGCCACAGTGACACACCTCCTCCAATAAGATCACACCTACTCCTACAGGGCCACACCCTATAATAGTGCCACTCCCTAAGCCAAGCAATACAAAGCATCACACACTCCAAGTTATATATTCCTGTCTAAAACTATCGAGCTAAGAACCACAGCTGAGAAAGAATATGAAGCATTTGTCTTTCTGGCTCTGGGTTACCCCACTGGCTATAAATCTTTTCGAGTTTCTTTCTATTTATCTGCAAATTTCTTTGTTTCATTTTCCTTTATAGCTGAATATTATTCCATAGTGTATATGTACCATGTTTTCATTTCCCATTTCTCTGTTGAAGGATATTTAGGTTGTCTCCATTTCATAGTTATTGTGACTAGAGCAGCCATGAACATGACTGAGCAAGTATTTGTAGAAGAGGATATTGGGTCCTTTGGGCACATGCAAAAGAGTGGAATAGCTGGGTCATATTTTTCCCCCAGACATGGTTTCTCTGTATAATCTTGGTTGTCCTGGAACTCACTCCATAGAGCAGACTGACCTTGAACTCCAATCTGTCTGCCTCTGCCTCTGGAGTTCAGGGATTAAAGGTGTGCACCACCACCACAGCATAGCTGTATCATATGGTAGACTTATTTTCAGGTTTGTTTTTTTTGTGTGTGAGATTCTCCACACTGGTTTCCAGAGTGGCTACACAACTGCAACCAAGAGAGAATGGCGGCTCTCATTTCCCACAGCCCCTCCTGCATCTGTTGTCAGTTGTTTTATTGACGTTTGCCATTCTGACGGGGCAAGATGACATCTTAACATTGTTTAATTTCTTAGACACTTTTATTTTTCTCTCTGTTTAGATCCCTAGCCCAATTTTTTTTTTTTTTTAGTTGGACCATATGTTTCCTTGACTCTTTGGTTTTTGTTTCTTTGTTTGAGTTCTTCATATATTCTGGATAATAATCATCTGTCAGATGTATAGCTGGCAAAGATTCTCTTCCATTCTGAGGTTTCTTCTTTACTTTATTGATTGTTTCCGTTGTTGTACAGAAACTTGATGAGCCATATTTGTTTAGATTTTGTTTGTTGGTTTCTTTAAGGTTTATTTATTTTATATTTTGTGTATGCCTATATGTTGGTCTGTGTACCATGTACATGCCTGGTGCTTGAGAAGGCCGAGAAGGGTATTGAATTCCCCAGGAATTGGCGTTTCCTGTGCTGTGAACTGCCATGTAAGTGCTGGATAACTGAATCCCCATCCTCTGGAAGAGCATCCAGTGCTCTTAAACCACTGATCCTTCCTCCAGCTTTTAGTTTTGGGTTTTGATACAGGATCTCCCTATGTAGCTCTGGCCAGTTTGGATTTTCTACATAGAGTAGGCTGGCCTTGAACATTTATCATTCCTCTTGCCTCCTGAGTGCTGTGATTACAAATCTTAACACCATGCCTAGCTGATGAACTACATTTGAATGAACCAAATCATTAAGTACTTTTGAGATTGTATGTCTAGAAGAAAAAAACTCAATTATCCATGAAGCCAAGCTTCTAGTCAGCAGAAAAAAAAAATCTATACATAACACCACATCAGGTCAGAGGGCCTGTGGGCCAAAAGCCAGGAGAACAAGACAAGAATAGCAGTGAGTATTTTTAGATCCTTTGCTCAGAGCATTATCACCTTGAGGTATAGTGGCTGACAAATGTAGGTGTTGAAGTTAGGTCTTTGTTATCTATTGTAATATTAAGTGTGGGCCCCTAAGACTTAGTTGCCTTAGAGACCAGAGAGTCTTGGCCTTAAGTTATTTTTGATTGGCAATAAGATGTCAATTGTCAATAGTTGGGTAGAAGAGACATAGGTGTGGTTTAGGTTTTTGGTTGCTGGGGTTGGAGGTGACCATGAGGAGAAGAAGGGCAGGAGGAGGAAGGAGAACCTCCATGGTTTAGAGTCAAGAAAACATGGTCCTGAGGACTGGCCAATTAGAGTTAAGAATGGCCCAAATAAAACATGGCAAATAATAACGGACTACCAATATAAAAATAGATTTTGACAACATAGAGGGTAGACAACTAACTGCCCAGCTTTTATACTGTTTAAGACTTATAAATATAAAGGTTGTCCACTTGCAAACACTTCGTGAATATACCAGCAGTTCAGTTCAGTAGTGTTGGGATAGCAAACACAATCAGCAGCTGTGGCACAACCTACCAGAAACAGCCAGGCCTCAGCTGAATTGGCTCAAGTCAGGGGAGTGATCAGGACCAACAGGACAGCAGAAGTTCTTTGCCATGCCTCTCTCAACAAAGTGAAGATCAGCGTAGATGCAAGACAAGCAATGTATTGGAAAGCTAGCTATACAAGCCCCCCTCACAGTCCGTTAAGTCCTAGTTATACTCCCTCCAAACATCACTTGTCCTCACATGGATCTTCCCTCAGCACATGAGTCTGTATCAGCTGACATCACTCTGCCAATAATCCCAAATCCACAGAAACATCAAGAAGCCACCAGAATACCACCAGAAGGTTTTTGGTGTGTTTCTCTCTATCGAGTTCCAACAAATGGAGCTCAGCTACACAATGCAAGGCGAACCAATACATGTGTGTCATTAGTGAAGAATCCTTCCTCACGTGTCCTTTCACATGCTTGCTTTAGCAAAACATCCTTTCACTTGTGTCTGCTTCAGCAAAACGTTCCTTCACATGTCTGCTTTAGCAAAACAGCATCTAACATCTCAGCTCCTCCAGCACCATGCCTGCCTGCACACTACCATACTTCCCACCATGATGATAATGGACTGAACCTCTGAAACTGTAAGCCAGCCCCAACTAGATGTTGTCCCCTTTAAGAGTTGCCTTGGTCTTTGCATCTCTTCACAGCAATGAAACCCTACCTAAGGCAGGAGGATTTGGTGCCCTGTAATAAGGTTGGGTCACCAGCTTGTGTTTACCCCTACTACTCAAGGCAGAATCAAGGTTGCTCCACATTCGTCTTTTCCTGAAAAAGAGGCATGTTTCCTCGAGGTTCTTCTGATCCATTTCACTGTCCCACAATGTGGATCACTGGCATATAGAGCTGGCTAGGGTCTCTGCCACAACCAAGTACCTGCTTTCCCATGTTCTCCTTCCTATCTCAGAGGTTGGGCTATGGTAGTAGGAAGCTATTCTAGTTGCATTCTGTTGCTGTAGCAAACACTGTGACCAAAAGCAACATGGGAGTTGGGGGAATTTATTTCCGCTTACAAGTTATAGTTCGAAAGCTAGGCAGTGGTGGCACATGCCTTTAATCCCAGCACTCAGGAGACAGAGGCAGGCAGATCTCTGTGAGTTTGAGGTCAGCTTGGTGTACAAAGTGAGTTCCAAGACAGCTAGGGCTGTTATGCAGTGAAACCCTGTCTCAACTCCAACCCCCACCCCCACCCCCCCAAAAAAAACAAGGTGCCATTCATCATGAAAGAAGTCAGACCCAGGTCTGTTTACACTTCCACACAGAGGTACTGATAACCAAGGAACTCACTGTCAATCAAGGAAGTATGGCAAGAATGGTGGAGGAATCTCCTTTCTGGAGTGCAGACCCATGCTTAGATGGCTTTCTTATACAGCCAAGGACCACCATCCAGGGAATGGTGCTGCCCACAGTGGGCTGGCCTTCTTACAATTAATTAGCAATGAACACAATCCTTCACAGATATGTTCACAGGCCAACCTGATAAAGACAATTACTCAGTTGAGAACTCTCATCTCAGTTGATTCCAAATTGCAGCAAGTTGATATTTAAAACTGACCATCAGGGCTGGAGAATTGGCTCAGCAGTTAAGAGCAATTGTTGCTCTTATAGAGAATCTGGTTTGTTTATCAATACCCACATGGTAACTCACAACCATCATAACTCCATATCTAAGGGATCCAATGTCATTTTTTTTTTTTTTTTTTTTTTTTTTTGGCTTTTTTCGAGACAGGGTTTCTCTATATAGCCTGGGCTGTCCTGAGCTGTCCTGAACTCACTCTGTAGACCAGGCTGGCCTCGAACTCAGAAATCCGCCTGCCTCTGCCTCCCAAGTGCTGGGATTAAAGGCGTGCGCCCACCACCGCCCGGCTCCAATGTCATTTTCTGACCCCCTGCAAACACAAGGCATGCACATAGTGTACATACATGCAGCCAAAACATTAATACACATAAAATACAACAAATACAAAAAATAAAAAATACCATCACAGGAGATGTGTGTGATGTACTCCCAGAACCTGGAGTACATCACTTATTAATTATATGACAAAAGGGAATTTGTAGATGACTAAGCCACGGATCTCACAAAAGTGAACTCACCTGGACTATGGTCACAGTCAGAGAAGGTAAGGTGACAATGGAGAAAGAAACAAGGGAGAGAGAGCTAGGAAGAAATTTGAAGATGTTATGCTTCCGGCTTTGAAGATGAGGAGAGAGACATGAACCAAAGAATTCTGCTGTAACACAGGACCACAAGCAAGTGACTGAGAACAGATGTTCCCCAGAGCCTGCAGAAGGACTATGGTCAGTCAGCCCCTTGCTGTTAGGACTCTAACCAACCAAACTCAAAGGCAGTGTTGTTCTCAGTCACTTGCTTGTGGTCCTATGTTATAGCAGCAACAGGAAATTTGTCTAAGAGGAGACAGACATTGAGGCAGGGATGGCAGCTGTTGGGTTGAATTCCAGGCAGGGTCACTCACAGTCAACTGACCATGAAGTGGACTGAGCCCGCAGACCTGGCAAAACACTCAAAAATGAACTTTGTTTTGTTGTTTGGTTTTGTTTTCACCAAACAAAGTAGACTTGCTTTGGGCTCTTTCTTCTGGTTGTCTCTCTTGGAACCCAGGGTCTGTTGTATACTATCGTATACGATAACCTACAGGTTACTTTAAATCTGACATGGGGACTATTGAGATCAGTGGATAAAAGGGCTTGCCTCACAAGCCTGATGAACTGAGTTTAATCTCGGTGCCTAAAGGGTGAAAGGAAAAAATCAACTCCTGCGAGTTTGTCCTTTGCCCTTCATATTCAGACAACAAATAGGACAATAAAGGCATAAATAAGTAAAGCCAAGCATGTTGGTGCATACATCTAATCCTAGCACTGGGGAGGCAGAAGTAGGCAAATCTCTGTGAGTTTGAGGCCAGCCTACTCTACATAGAGAGTTCCAGGATAGCCAGGGATATCAGGATAGCCAGGGATCAAGGATAGCAAGACTCTGTCTCAAAAACAAATTAACAAACAAAAAGGTAAATAAATAATGAGGGTCATGCCCTGCTGGGGCAGGAGAAGCCTGCTAGATATCAATAGACAGTGGACATCATGACATAGCTCTGTGGCAGTTGGAATGGACACTCAGGGCACTAAGGAATAGAATGTCCTGGATAGAGAGGCACATTCACAGGTGACATGTTACCTGGATGATGAGTTAGCATGGAGTCAAGTGAGTCACTCAGTCTGGCTGTGAGGTATGAGGTACAAAGCTGTGGTGTAAGCCTGCCTAACGATAGAAACTCTGGACACTTCTGCTCCTCCATCTGTGTAGTGGGCTGAACCAGTACCTACATCTCAGGGCTGTAATTAGCCCAAAGGAGATAATCCTAGCAAAATGCTTAGTGCAGTGCCTAGCATACAAAAAGTACTCGGTGAAGGCTATAATTACAGAAAAGTGCAGCTCAGCTGCAAATCTGGCGGGGTGGCCTGTGGAGGTGGAGAGGCTCTTTGTAAACAGGTTGGGTGGAGGTCTGTTGAATGCACGTACCAAGGTGCCAAGTGACAGGTCTCTCAGAAAACCCAGCAGGTGGCTCCTGACTGACGCTCTGGGTTCAGGAACCCATGGCTAGGCTCTAATAGATGCCTGAGCCTATCTATACTCAGCTGGAGTAAATGGGGACAAGGGGGTGAGGATGCTTAACCTCTAACAAGGATACGCCTTGGATAGAAGCCACTACAGTCTTGTCTCTGTAACAATAACAAAAGCCCCTGGACTTTGCCCTGATTACAGCAGCTAACCAGTCCACTTTCATTCTTGAGGCAGACCAGAAACAGAGCATCCATGGTACACAGCTAGAGAGCAGAAGGAGGTATGACTAAGGAGCCATTTAAGGAGACCAAAGGGCGCAGCAGGGCCGGGCTTTGAGAGAGCAGGAGTGAGGAAATAGCTCAGCAGTAGAGCGCATGCTTAGCCCAGGACAGGCTCCAGTCTCATCAACAAAACCAACACAAACAGGAACACCAACACAAAGCCACGCCGAAACAGGCGCGGCTTGCAGGGACGAGTCCCACAAGGGCTAGGGAAGGACAGGCAACTCCCTCCAACCTTGAACTCAGGTATCCATGAGTACTTCGTGTGGCTTCGCATGCTGGGGTGTGCATGAGTCATTTGGCTGTTTGAAGAGTTTGGGAAAACTGAAAGGACCTTGAAATTGGCACTAGACACCCCGAGACTTAAGTTCTGAGCACAAAGGAGATTTATTTGACCCAGAGGGAGAAAGAGCAGGGAAAGGGGGACAAAGACAGGAGAGAGAGGACAGAGGGAGAAGGAGAAGGAAACAAGGAAGAGGAGAGAGGTGGCAAGGGAGAGGGGGAAGGGATATTTGCCCTGGAGGGACAAAGGATTGCCTCTGGATAGAGAAGAAACAGATGTGGCCCACAGGTAAATGCAGTTTATAAAGAAAAAGGGGAACCCTAATGTTAGATGAGCTGTTTGATTTTGATTGTGCTAGTTAGGGTGGTAAAAAGGGGGCTTTTGACTGCAGGACTTTAACAGTTTGAGTGCCGGACCTTGGTGGTCAGCCCCAGGAAGAGGAAGTGGACAAATAAGGGGATAGACCTTGGTGACCAGTTTTAGGAATGTAACCTAACAGAAGCAGAGGGAATGAGGGAGAAGGGCAAGGCCTGTCAGAGACATGTTTGCCGTGCTCAGGCCTGCTAGAGATATCCTTCAAAAACGTAGGTGTAAATTTTATTTTAGTGGCCGGTGGGTGGTGGCGCACACCTTTAATCCCAGCACTTGGGAGGCAGAGGCAGGCGGATTTCTGAGTTCGAGGCCAGCCTGGTCTACAGAGTGAGTTCCAGGACAGCCAGAGCTAGACAGAGAAACCCTGTCTCGAAAAACCAAAAAAGGCTTTGCAGACGCCGCTATCGCTTTTCACCGCTTGCTGCAGCCATGGTCAACCCCACCGTGTACTTCGACATCACAGCCGATGACGAGCCCCCGGGCCGCGTCTGCTTCCAGCTGTTTGCAGACAAAGTTCCAAAGACAGCAGAAAACTTCCGTGCTCTGAGCACTGGAGAGAAAGGATTTGGCTATAAGGGTTCCTCCTTTCACAGAATTATTCCAGGATTTATGTGCCAGGGTGGTGACTTCACACACCATAATGGCACTGGTGGCAGGTCCATCTACGAAGAGAAATTTGAGGATGAGAACTTCATCCTGAAGCATACAGGTCCTGGCATCTTGTCCATGGCAAATGCTGGACCAAACACAAACGGTTTCCCAGTTTTTGGCTCGACGGCAAGCATGTGGTCTTTGGAAGGTGAAAGAAGGCATGAACATCGTGGAAGCCATGGAGTGTTTTGGGTCCAGGAATGGCAAGACCTGCAAGAAGATCACCATTTCCGACTGTGGACAACTCTAATTTCTTTTGACTTGCGGGCGTTTTACTCATCAAACCATTCCTTCTGTAGCTCAGGAGAGCGCTCCCACCCCATCTGCTCACAATGCCCTGTAACCTCTGCTCTCACTGAAGTCTTTGGGTTCCGTATTTTCCTCATTCCCCTTCAAGTCTAGCTGGATTGCAAAGTTAAGTTTATGATTATGAATAAAAACTAAATAAGAAAAGAAAAAAAAATTTATTTTAGTGTTAAAATGATTGTCACCACACCAGCCCTCGACTGTGCTCATGAAGGAAAAATTTCTAGAATTATTTGGTTTAAATTAAAAGGTTCAGTTGGACATTATAGCATAAGCCTGTAATCCTAGGACTTGAAAGATGGGAATCAGGAGGGCTAGGAGTTGAAGGATAGCCTTGGCTATGTAGCAAGTTTGGGGCCAGCCTGGGCTACACAAGACCCTTTCTCACCCTCCCCCAACAGATAGAAAAGGAAAGTATTATTTTATAACCATTTTTTAAAATTAGGTTTTAGGAGCTAGAGAGATGGTTCAGCAATTAGGAGCACTTGCTGTTCTCGTGTGGACCCAGGTTTGATTCCCAGCACCCACAGGGCAATTCACAACCGTCCATAACTCCAGTGTCAGAGCATCCAATGGCCCTCTTCCAGACTTTACTGGCACCAGGCATGCCTATGGAATACAGATATTCACATAGGCAAAACGCAATAAAAATTAATAATAATGATAATAATAATAATGAGGAAGAAGAACATTCGAGATGGGCTTGGCAACACACACTGTAATCTCAGAACTCAGGAGACTGTGGCAAGACATTTGCTTTGAGTTTGAGGCCAAACTGGGAACACAGTGAATAATACCAGGCCAGCTTGGGGCTACATAATGAGACCTTGTCTCAAAGCTAAAAGCTGAAAAAAAAAAAAAAAAAAACAAATACAATATGAAGATGTTGGTCTTTTCAGATCTGGAAAACTGAGATTATTTGGTTGATTATCCAATTTGGAAAATGAGAAAAGTGCTGACCCTTAAATTGACAGGCCAGAGAGATGGCTCAGTGAGTAATGGCACTTGCCACCAAACCTGATGTCTTGAGTTCAATCCAATGGTGGAAGGAGAGAACTGACTCCCACCAAGTTGTCTGTTGACCTCCGTGCACACACACACACACACACACACACACACACACACACGCAGGCACGCACCCACACTCATTAAAATTCCTTTAAAAATTTTTAAATGTATTCCTTAAAGAGGCTAAGGAAGCTTGAAAATTATAGAGAAGAGTAATTGTTTAACAGGCTGAGTTCTGCCAGCTCCTGTGTGTGATTCCCTCCCCCCACCCATCATCTCATTGGGGCAAAGAGGAGATAACACTGCAAATAATGTCCTTTCTATGACTTAAACGCTATGTGAACTGTTAAGGCCTAGGTAACTGTCGCCTGTCTAGCCAGCCATTTTTGTGTTGTTATTAATATTATAAGGAGAATTTCTCATGTGCTGTTACTAGGAAACTTCCTCGTGCCCAAGTTGATTGCATATTCTGTTATGCTCTGTGCTTTGGTGCTCTCAGAAACCAATCACAATAGAGTTCAGTTAGAACTGCTTTGTATACTTAGCCACAATAAGCCGAACCAACCACCTGACAGCACTTCCTGCACCTGTATACAAACATTTATGACTTTTGCTTTTACAAGTTGCCCCTGTGATGGACCCCAACATAAGAGAGACACATATACCAATATAACAAGTTATTTGGAGTAAACTTCCATTCTGAGTAGATGTTGAATAAAGTTGAAGTTCCCAAGACTTCCCTGGGAACCGACCTCCTACTCGGTTGAAAGAGTCATGTACATGGGTGACTGCCATCCAGGCTGGGAAGTTAAGACATGAATGGTAGACAAGTTAGGACACGAATATTAGACAAGGTAAAACCCCCACTACAGTTGAATACCCCAACCAATGGGAGCAGAATAAGTGTACAACAAAGATATATTCCTAAGGAAGTCCCCTATCCCTTAATCCTGATTGGTGGAATAACTTGGCACAGGTGTTTGTGAATTTAAGGCTTAAAAGCTTGATAGGATTCAGCCAGTATGGGAGTTTAGCTCCAGAGTCTGGACTGCATCCCTGATCGATCAGTCTTGGGGTATGTGTTCAATAAACCAGCCCTGTTTGACTGAGATCAGTTTCTGAGTGATGTGTGTGGCAATTCCCGACCCCAACAGAACCATGTCCTATTGACTATCATTTTTGCAGCTGAATGTTTTTGTTTTTGTTTTTGTTTTGTTTTTTTTGGTTTTTTGGTTTTCGAGACAGGGTTTCTCTGTATAGCCCTGGCTGTCCTGGAACTCACTCTGTAGACCAGGCTGGCCTCGAACTCAGAAATCCGCCTGTCTCTGCCTCCCAAGTGCTGGGATTAAAGGCGTGTGCCACCACCGCCCGGCCTTGCAGCTGAATGTTAACGTGTGCTTCAATAAGAAGCTTTCATTTCGGCCGGGCGGTGGTGGCGCACGCCTTTAATCCCAGCACTTGGGAGGCAGAGGCAGGCGGTTTCTGAGTTCGAGGCCAGCCTGGTCTACAGAGTGAGTTTCCAGGACAGCCCGGACTACACAGAGAAACCCTGTCTCGAAAAAACCAAAAAAAAAAAAAAAGAAGCTTTCATTTCACTGTAGGTTGTACAATAAATGTACAATTCAATTTGACTTACTTTAATGCTTAAGACATTTCTTATCAACAGAGATCAGCATACAGTGAATGCCACAAGGAAAGAAGTACGTTGTTTCACTCAATTCTGACAGCCATGGTAGGAGGTAAGAACATCCTGACTGATTTTCTTTCTTTTTTTTTTTTTTTTGAGGGGGTGGGGTCGAGACAGGGTTTCTCTGTGTAGCCCTGGCTGTCCTGGAACTCACTCTGTAGACCAGGCTGGCCTCGAACTCAGAAATCCGCCTGCCTCTGTCTCCCAAGTGCTGAGATTAAAGGCATGCACCACCACCGCCCAGCCTAACTGATTTTCTTGCTGATTTTGGTTGGTTGATTGGTTTCTAATTTAGGTTTTGTTGTTCTTGCTTTTAGACAGGGTCACATGTATCCTAGTTGCCCTTCATTATCCTCCAGCCTTCCAAGTGCCAGGATCATAAAAGCATGTACCACCCACACCTGGTTTAGGCTGACTTGTTTTGTTTTAGAGTTTGGTTTTCTAAGACAAGTTTTTCTCTGTGTAGGCTATCCTGGAACTCAATTGTAAACCACTCAGAGATCCCCTTACCACTGCCTCCTGGGTGCTGGGATTAAAGGTGTGTACCATCACACCCAGAAGTTTCTTTTTCTCTTTTTTCTTTTTAAAACAGTGTATCAGGTAACCCAGATTGTCCTTGAACTGACTTTGTAGCCAAAAATGACCTTGAAACCCTTGATCGTCCTCGTTCTACCTCTCAAGGGTGGGATCATAGGCATGTACCCAGTTCCTGATTGATTTTACAAATAAAGACCTAGACTGGGAATAATTTGCTTCAACAACTGGTAGGAGAGGGACATACAGAAAAAACCAGGTCTGTCTCACTTGCATATCAGAGAAAGATTTTGAATATCCAGCTGTGACAGGAAAATATTGCTCCATCTACTGGAACCACCTTATATAACCTGAAATTGACCCCTCCCCACTTCTAGCCTCTGCCATGAAAAGTCC